>PNEQ01088937.1:0-14138 GCA_003012365.1 Medauroidea extradentata | reverse complement strand
ATATATATATATATATATATATATATATATATATATATATATATATATATATATATATATATATATATATATATATATATATATATATATATATCTATATATACATACACAGACAGACAATATAAAATGTTTTAGACTATACATATTTATGTACAATATATTATTTTGATTAAGATTGTTGCTGTGAGTAACATGTTAAAAACAATGTTTGTGCTTGCACCGTGCCACCTGAAGAATTTTTATTTCCTATTATAATCATTTGACGACCTGTAATGGATGTATATAACATCATCCTTTAGAAAGTCAAACCGTTACCGATTTCCTCGCTTCCTTAAAAAAAATTTTTATCCGCAGAAAGTAAACAATTCTTTATATTTGCCACTTGTATATGGCCAGCCTACCACAGAAAGTTCAACTTTTTTTTATTGTTTCCTCCTTAACTGATTCTTAGGAAACAAACACTAAGCATTTTGCCACATAACCGTGAAATCGCGTGTAACTTAATTTGAAAATAAATATATAATCACGGTAACAGGAGAACTAAAAATAAACCTTCTTTGCGTACGCTACGAAGTTACTCTAAGATAATAACTTCTCTTTCAACGCAAAAAAAAATTACAAGTTACAAATTGAAGACCGAAAAAGTGGGAATAAAACACGTTTAAAGATTATGTACTCGAGTGGTTTGATCAGAAATACAATTAACGTGTATCACTGTTTTTTTTTTTTTTTTTTTTTAAGTTGTTTGACATACAATGTAAAAGATCACTGGATTTTTATACACTATTTTCACGTTCTCTACTAGCGAAATGGAACCAATGTCATAGCCAAATTGAAATGCAATAAGTTTTTTTTATTATTTTTTAGAAGGAGAGAGATATGAATGTTCATGTAGAGAATGTTCAAAGAAGTTGATTTTTACCGTTAATTTTAAGCCATACATTTACATAATTAATGGCAGATGGGAAATACTGCTAGCGTCTCATTGCTATTATGAGGGGTGAAGCATGCTTCAAAGTCAACCTAAGATAGACGTCGAGTGCCAGTATGTGGGGCATTGCATCTGATTATATTACAGGCCAGCGTAAATAAAAAATTCGTATGGACTCTATTAAAAGGATAATAATTGAACAGTTAAGTGTCTGTAAAATAACGATGCTCATGTTATGTAACACTGCCAAAATTTTTTGTAAAACTAATTTTTAACCCATAAAAAAATATGTGCAGTAATTTTACACAGAAATATAGAAAACATTTTATTTGTAAAAATTCTTAGAATGTTTCTGTAAAATATATACTTTGCTCTACATTAATTTAACAAAGTCTTGATTAAATAAGTGACAGGATGTTGCATTGACGCACATTCATAGGTACGTTTTGTTTGTGGTTTGGTATGGTGTAGCCTTAAGTTTATATGGAAATGATTTCTGATAATACGATTCTGGCGCACTTATTTCGGTACATTATATTGCTACAGTTATAGTTAGAGGTGCTCTATTTTCTATAAAAGATTTTTGCCCCACTTTGTTTGAGTGTCTTTCGTGCATATCTGCATTTCTGCTTCATAGTCAGTGATTGAATGTTTTAAGCGTCGTGCGTCCTGGGGTTCTACCGGCAAATCGTATACGTGCGATGATCGTAGTCACCTTATTCTCATTGGCTCAGTCAAATAAGAGACGTCGCTTCACAAAGAAACTTTACCAATAATCATGAAGCAGAGTAGCAGATGTGCACGGTGCAAAAATGTTTTCGCTAAAATCGAGCACCCCTAGTTATAGTGTATATGGTGTGATTTATGTGGGTCCCGACAATGCACGCCACAATTTTACACACGATGTTTGATACACGTAGGCTGGTTTTCAGAGCTAAGGTATTGTTACTACACAAGCAAAGATGAACATTTCAATGAGATAGCATCTGTATCCATAAAAATGCTGGTACTAAAAAAACTGTGTTTCCAAATGAACTTGCCTTGCCTTTCTACAACTAAAATAGGCGGGAAAAAAATTCACAATAATTCCAATAGCAACACATCTAAATATTTCACTAAAGGCTCTGAAAATAGCATTCCCCAACCCACTTCGGGACGGAGCATAACAGCGTAGCAGCTGCCTACGCGATGACTCATGCAGCCTGGCAACGCACCGTCACAAACAACAACAGAACAGGATGCTACAGTAATTAAGCAGTCTGGCGTCTTCTGTACAGTCTGGGCAACGAACCATTTACGCCACACGTAGATTTACAAAGTTAGAAAAGCAATTCCTGCAGTCATTATTTATACGATTTAGACGCGACTTTAACATATTAATGTGATCACAGTATTGATGGTTAAGTATGTGGACTTTATGTCCCATCGACACCAAAATCATCAGAGACGATTAAACAACGTAACAAACAATGATAACTGAGAAAGGAGTCGGTAATGGCCTTAAAGTGAAGGAAAGATTCCAGCATTTTCTTGAAGTAACTGCAGCATACCATGATAGCCCGCAATCGGGATGCGGAGCCGAATGCGAGCCAAATGCGTTACCGTTGCGCTACCTCGCTCGATGCACAGTATAATTAAGTCACATGACATATACAGAGACTGTATACTTAACGTTACTAAGAACACAAAGATTATAGTTAAATTTAATATGACCACTTTGCTTCCAAATTATTGTAAGTTACTATAAAAACTAAATTTATAGTAAAAACAACACGAGTTTACACTTTGGCCCGTCTAAAAATACAATTTTTACGCTACTGGGGGGTGAGTTTATTTATTACACATATAATTTCAATTTCTATAAAGAAAATTTACTTCATGTACATGTTTATTTACAACAAGTATTTGATAAATAACATCAGGTTTAACTTCACAAAGATGTTAGTACTTACAACGTTGATACGAAGAAATATATTTAATATTGTTGAAGAGTAAGCAATATAAAACATTACGTTTGTCATATAAAATAACATGCAGGCAAATATAGAATTATTTTCAATTGCATGATATAAGTAAACTCATTATTATTTGGTTTAATAATAGTAATGGAGGTATCTCTGGTGGAAAAATTTACATGTGTAAAAATTAGACCGGTAACAATTACATTTTAGCCATTATTTGAACACCATATAAACATGAGGTGATAAAATATAATAAAATATAGGTTGTTGACGAAAACGTAAGTATGTTAATATTATGTATAAGACCTAGAGCGTTTCTATCTTTACTGTTATTTTGATTTGTAAATAAATGTTCTTTATGGTACACATTTTAATATTTATTTTACATAAGATATTTTTCCATACAGTTCCTCTTCATAAACCAATGTTTGAATAGCGCTCAGCCGTGTTCATAGTAGTTGAGATTTTTCAGCAGTTATTGTATATTTTAGTGTAACACTTTTTAAAACAAAGAATTGTTTATTCCCTCAAATTCAGTTAACAGCATTGTAATAAAAGTTAAAGACACACACTTTAAACTAAAATCAGTATTAAAGAAGACGTAGTTCGTTATTTGCGTTACATGTTACAATTTATTTTCTTATTTATGAATTCAATTGACAGAATAAATTATTAAAATCAAGTACAAAAATATTTTGATACTGTAGCTAACGAAATGTATTGTAAAAAATTTGCGCATTTGTGCGCTATCACCTAATCAAGTATTTAGTATACCGTAAGTGGCGCTTGAAGATGATTAGTACAACATTAAGCAAAAATATGTGTAAAAAAAGGACGAATCACTAATTTCTCACAATTTAGAACTACTGCATTTCGAAACTACTACAGAAATACTGTTTAACTAATGGTCGAAAATCCGTGTTTACGCAGTGTCTGCTAAACATTTGTGTAGGTTTACTGGAGGGAGTCAAACACAGGGGGTAAGGGAATGCAAAGCAAAGTGGCTGACATGGTGATCGGAGCCACACATTAAGTATTGCAACAAGATAATCTTCTTGCGGAAAATAAACTATAGACAATATTTCGCAAGTAGCTGAAGTAAAAATTAGCCACAAAAAGCTATTTTGTTACCACAAACGTCTGAAATTTAAATTGAAGCAGTAATGATACATATAAATCATTGAAATTGAAATGCAGCATCGTCATGTCACTCCTTACAACTTCACCAAACGTATTATTCGTACGTGATCGACTCAGTGAAAAACTTCCTTAGTCATTTCTTCTCTATTTTTTAAAAATTGTAAACTGTGTAGACATTATTTCCCATGCAATAATTGACCTGAAATCATTCCTTTATAATCGCAGAATAACAAGTAACCAGTCGATTAGGCATATACTTGCCCTCGCAGCGAAACAAAAAATGTACACTTGACAGTAAAATGTTATTTTGTTAATGAAATGAGGTAAAAATGAAAGAAATATCACAAATATTGCCATTTCACTCGCCGAGCACACTACGCGCGCATACGATTAATCTATTTTACATCTTTATACTTTTATGTGTATTTTTTACATTTTCAATTATGTAAAGCTATATATAATACCTTGTTATGGTCTACTTTCTTATGGTGCATTTGAAGCAGACTAATTAGAAGTACGAGGGATTGCAACTACGCATGTTGGCGAAAAGTATTTCCGAGATTTACTCAATGATAAAATCTATTTTATTATGGTTAATAAAAATAATTAGTTGCTTGGCTCGTTTCTGATTTGACCCGGTACGGAAACGTTGCGTTTATATTCTTGCGGAGGCGTTTACGGTGATTCTAGTACAGCGGTAAATATATTTTTGATTCATGTTCATGTAGGCCTAATATATTATATTGTGTGAGCTAATATATTATTTATTTGGGAATTATAATTTTGTATTTAATAAGAGCTTGTACATAATTGTTTTACTTCACAAAAATGTATATTATAACTGTTGTATTGCTATAGTTCCGGTCCACTACCAGCTTATTTTCTAGTTTCATGACAGTTTATATTATAACCAAACCAGAAACTTTATTATGTGATTTACACTATACAGTTTTTTTTTTTTTTTTACATTCGCTTGACATTTGTCCATCAAGTGCAGAATTAAACACAAGAAAAGACTGAAAACGAAACTATTTACGCATCTTCCATTGCCAAGTACAAGGGCAATCACCACTCCGCCCGTCTGCGCGCCGCGATAGTGCTGCTCCCAGCGGTGCTTTGCATCTCCCAAGGGAGGGTATATAAATGTGCCCGCACAGCACGTGAGGTCATTACTCATTAGTTGTTCGTCTGCCAGGGAATGCTGTACTAGGGTTCCGTCTGAAGATGGCTCGGACATTGAAAGTGACAAGAAAGAGAAAATCCGATGTGAAGACAAAGAGACAAGCTATGAAGCCAAAGCAGAGAAAACATACACGTATGTACTATGAAGGTATTTATTGGATTTTTAATGATAAATTTTTTATGTGTTTCTGTTATTCACTTAGTTATACGTTAACAATTAATTTTCTGTAACTGGAATTTATTACATTAAGGCCGCGGTTTACAATAGGTACATTTTTCGTTATGTATATTTTGTATTTCTTCGAGACCCATAGTTTTTATTTTGTAGATACAAATAGCGACCATGATTTTTTATGATTTTTTTTTTCATAGTTTTTCATAGTTTGAAAATAAAATATTACCGATTTCAGTATTTTTTTTATAAATACAAAAATATTTACTGTATATGTTTTTAGGTACGTGTTGATGTAGTCCATAACGTTTTTCACTGTAGATTATTTCATTTCGTTGGGTTAGTTAGTTTTGTTTAGTTGCAGAAAACCGTTACGTTAAAATTTTCAATATAAAATGCCACTATGCAAGAACTTTGAAGGTAGATAATATATCCGAAACACAGTGTCTATTTATGTATACAAAATAAATACTATCTCGAAAGCTATAAATAAATAAATATCTATATATCTATATAAATAGTGAATAATTTATTGTGAAACGGATCGCAACATAAATAAGCAAATAACGAATCACTATCCCTTGTTCGGATTAGCACTTAAATGCCGCATCGTTCAAATTGGTAGACTTATTGCTGTATGAGGTTTTATTGTAACGTCATTAGTACGTTACGAAACCAACTAGCCATAATCCTTTGTATGTTTTCTACTGTTCAACACCGAAGTAATCAGATAGGCGTACTAAATATTTTAAGTTAAAATACGTATATTTTTCTCATGTGTGAATCAGAAGCAGAGATGGGAGCAGCTTGATATTGATACATATGTTTAAGTTTAAATTTTCTGATGTAACCCTATAATGTTTCAAACTTTTTTTATCAATGACGTTCACACTCTCCGTCCACTTTTTTTCCTTAAAAAAGAACGCCATATCCACGTAAAATAATTAACGGCTTGGTATTTTAAGTTTAAAAGGAATTTCAGTTCGTGCGCTATGTATCAGATAACCATTTACACAAATCCACAGTAGATATACAGTTGTGTATGAGATTTATTTGATAAAATGTCTTACGATTTTAGCTATTTGTTTTTTCTCTTTATTTCCAGACTGGCACATAGTGAAGTTTTTGGAAGACTCTGTACATCTCATGTGCCCCGAAACAAGTACAAGAGTAAAAGAAGGAGTTTTTATTGCAAAATGGCATGATGGCGGATGGTATCCAGCGGTCATTGTGCATTCTGGAGGTGAGTGAAATTAGCTTTTTATGTGTCTTCTATATTCACAAATTTCTATTGCCACAAGTAGGGGAAATGAAAAATGTTGGACTGCTCTCTTCGAATAAATCTGTTACATTTACCTTTATTAAGGCAAAGTTTGTGATATTTTCGGTTTAATCAATTTAATTATTTTTTTACGTCCTACAATCGGTTATATAATTTTTATATAAAAATCAAGAGTTCTACAGATTTTATGGCTAGGAATAAGCATTTGAATTACAAGTTATCGTTGCCAAATACAATCGCCGGGACATAATATAATTTTGAAATTGGAAAAAAATTGTTTTCTTAATCTGAAATAAGATTGTATGAGACCAAAACAAATTTTTTTTTAATTGCTACAGTCTCTGAATGTTTAGTAGTTTATTGCAGTGTTAAATAAAATTGGTTTTTAGTTGGGAAAGTTTAAATTTTCCTATTAAATATAGAAGTTGTGGGGTTGAACTTTTTTTTACAGTTACGTAAAGGATGAAGGTTTTTTACTTTTGACTGTAAAAAAAAATGTTAACCATGAAAATATTTTTCCATATTTATGTTTTTATACGAAAACTAAAATTGCGTTAGCATGGTAATAATATTTTCAGCTGCAGTGAATCGTCAAATAACCGTTCTGACTACGTCGATAAATAATTGAATAGTTTTTTCGTAAGTTCAAAGCTTTCGATTTTATTTGCGAGACACGCGCGTACTTTTCCTAACTGTTTGGAAACATGCCCAAGTTTAAATGGAGGAAATTGTAACCAAATGAAACGGTGCTATTTTTTCGTAATGCTAAAAATGTATTGGTCTGTTAAGGGATTACAAAAGTTGTTTGTAGGCATCATGTTTTACAAGGTTTTTTTTCGGTTTAATATAAAAATTGTATCCAACAATCATATTTTGTGTTTCATTCTGAATATTATTTATCATCAAGCCACAACATTAACTTCACTGAAATTTGTAGAACATTATTTATTTTATAAGATATTTAAAAATGATTTATATAACTTTAGAAACAAAAATAATTTTATAATTTTCGTAATATGTTCACAGTTTTATTTGTCAAGAGCCAATGTGTTACTGTCTTTAGTAGTGAAACATGTAACGAACATATTGAATATTTTGAATAGACTGGCATTTTAAAGAAAAGCCTGATCAATAACAAACACATTGATATACATTTATGTGATAACTTTCCATGATAAAATATTTTAAAACATATAAAATTAAATAATCAGGAGAAAATTACAGCACAGTGAGTGTAATAAATATGAACCAAAAGTTGAAGTTATTTTATTAATTTAAATGGTAATTAATACATAGCACATAAGTTATATTGTTAATGTTGAAGTTATTTATATGCTATATACATGCTATAAGGCGTTCCCACGGTTAGATTGCTGCGCTTACACTACGCGCTGTTGCTGGATCCGAACACGATACAAAGGTTCAAAGATCAGATGGCAGGTGCGTAGTAAGGTTTAGAACCACAACACCTTGAGTCACAAAATAAACAATATTTTACAAATTACCAACAATGTTTTTACCAGCAAAATATAACTGTTTATTTACGAACACTGCTGAAATTGCACTATTTGAACCTTGGAATAAAAAAAATTCTTTCTTAATGACCGCCGTCCCCTTGCTTTTAAAAAATTGTTGGTTTTCGTAGTAAAATCCCCTTCCCCAATAAACAAATTCTGACTACGCCACGGTCACGAGAGACAACTTTAGAATTCTTTCATTGTTATTGGTTATATTTTGTACGAACGCATTTTAAAATCTGTAATAAATATTTTCTATTTATATAACGTGAAAATAAGTAACTGTTAACTTACTACTGAACTTTATAACATGTCACATTCTATCTGTTATCTACCATAGATTCTTCTGGCCCAACGTAAGGTTCTTTCCAACGAAATAAGTTAGTCTGAAGTAAAAAATATCTTTGGAGCAATGGAAATGATTGTGATAAAATAAATTAGGCTAAACCAATGTTATTGAGAACTCGTGCAGAAAGGGACAAGAGAAATCTGGGAGATTTTTTTGTCATGATACATATACTAAATTAGCTTTTAAAGTGTAGAAATATCAGCGAACAAAATTGTATAAACGAATCGCCGTAACCTTCTTTGCACAATGCCATCAAAAATTTGTTTAGGGGAATTTTTGTTTGCCTTACTTTTCCGGTTTCTATTTTGCATACGTAGTTGAAAAAAAAATTCTGGTATCTTATTTGTAAGGTTATTCTAGTGGGTAAAATTTTATATTTGTATGAAACAGCATTAGGTTCGTAGACGTTACTAGTGACTACATAATTCATCAATGAAAACATTTTAACTTGCACAATATTAACAAAATAACACTTCAACGTGAAAAAATGTGTAGTTTACGAGTGAATACACCCCATGAAAGCCAATGCATGCTCTGAAAGGAAATTTTGTGTACTGAAATTTTATTTCACTGGCTGAAGTCCGAAAACTATTGAAGCACAAAACAACAATTTTTTTACATTTTAATGAATTTATGAAAACACAAACCCTTACATTTCTACAGTTCAAAAACATTTTTTTCTTGAATTTTCACAACTTCCGACCTTAAGCTCGTTGCATTTAATTTCAATAATAAAATACCATGTTAGTGCGTCCTTTGATTTTCGTGGGGTATATGAAGTTGTAACAAGCAATTTTGGTTTTTTATGTATTGGCATGTGAATACTAATAAATAAAATTCTTTTAAAAGAGATTAATGCAGTTTTTAAGAACACCTAATAATCCAACACTATTTCTTACAAGTATAAAATTAAAAATTTTACTCACTTGATAAACCTTAAGGTGGACTGCTAGTGACGTGCTTCATTGTGCTCTATGTGAGTTTCTGCACGCATAACTTAAAACAGACATGGACGCTAAAAATTTAGTCTGATATGTTAAAATTATTTCCCTATTTGACAGATGACAGTCCATATTTTATAACACTATACAATTTATTCAAGTCGTTTTATTTAAAAAAATTGTAGTTTACTAACATTTGGAACTCTAGTTTGATTTCGTCAAAAGAAAATTTAGCAGACAAACTTTTATTAAACAGGGCCATTATGATAAGTTGTATGGTGAATTAAAAATTATTTTCTTTTTCGTCACTTCTGTTAAATTCTCCAAAGTGAAACTGCTAAAATAATATCAACTGCTGAAATACTATTTACGTTAACACCGATATTTATTTTTAAGCAATCGTATTGCTTAATACGATCTGCGAAATGTGCTTTCGGAAGAAATCTAAATGTAACCAAGCAAAGAAAAAAATATTTAACTTTTAAAAGTGTTTTACTCAAAATTATTTAAAAACTATTTACAATGTTTAACTTTTAAAAGTGTTTTAATCAAAATTATTTAAAAACGATTTACAATGTTGAAAAATATGGACTTTCATCTAAAAATATAGCAAACCTTTATACACAGACAATAATTTTTATAACGCCAGTACTTAATTTTAAAAAGTTCTGATCGCAGTACATGCACGTGGACGCCTGTCCAGGTCGTCAAGCGGGTATACAGAAAACTTTGGCTAATATAAGTTTATTATGAGTCTGTTAAACGTACGTTGGTGATTTTGGCTTAGGAATAGCACTTAAAGAACAAACCACCTGGGTATTTCAGTTTAATGTTTGTCACTCATTTTCCTGATGCCGAAAACGGCGTAAATATGTGTTTGTGTGGCTCTTTTTAAGAATGAAAATTGTGACGCAGAATCTTTAAAAAGATATGGGCATATACAATATACATTTATCTTAAATATTATTACATAAAATTATACGGTCATCACTGAATGTTTCACACAGGCGAGTTATAGACGAGCAGACAGCACGCTAGTTTAGTGACTTGCGCTTGGAGACTAGGATGTAATGTGATGCACATTGTGTTGCCCTAAGCACTCCCATTCTAACTTTTGAGAGCGCAAAATACATCCATTCAGGTGACCACATTAAGGTGTTATTAATTAGTACGGAACGGCCTCTTCTTTGATAGCATCGTAGTTAATGGTAGGTTAAATATCGTACTAGAACTTTATCACCATCTTACGTCGCCTGTCTAACAAACTATTTTTTTTTGTGCGTTTCACTTTCTATAATAACCCGATGCTTTCGAAATAAATAGTAACAAAATATTGCACATACTCTAGAAAATAGTACGTGAAACTTAAATCGTTATGAAATTTTTCCCCCCAGAACCAGTCACCAAACATAACATTTCACGTGATCGGAAGACACTGTACTAAGTGATGCATTGCGGGACTGGTTTAAGTGTGACGAAGAAAACTGTACTTTTTCGTTACCTTCGCCTTACAGAACCACACATAAGAAAATATAACTATAACTGTGCGATGACAACGCGTAGCGACATTCAATTTTGTGGAGGGGGAGGGGGTAAACCGTATTGTCCACAGCTGTAAACATAATAATGATTAATATTTTGCTTTAACAGATTCAGCTAACCCTGAACCACTTCTTGATTTTTGTCCCCACTTCTCCACCCATCGAACATCAAAAATGGAAATGTTTCTCACTGATCAACGTTACAATGAAACAAGAACAATTATAACAGATGTAGCGGTACACCTCACTGTGGATATAGATCGGGCTTCCACACCAGTGAGTGTCTAATCTACAGTCGGTAGACGGAGTCCTCTATCTCGTAGATTTCGGGGGGATTCGTTGGCGCGTAGGTGGTTTGCAGAGACGAAATAATAAATAATAAGGCGGATCCTGAATCACTACTACAACTTTAATACACTTAGTCCAACTGCAATGCCACGCCACGTGTTCAATTCTCACAACTGGGCCAGGCCGCACACACGAAAGAATCAACAGCAAAGTCACGGGAAAACCCGGGAGAACTCGCTCGAGTTACTGCTGCAAACGCCCGACTATAAGGCCACGTGTTCAATTGTTATCTCGACGCCTTTCGCCACTCGCGAAAGCCGCCCCCGCACTCCAGCGTGCTCACTCGACGAAGAAGGCGGCAAAGATGGCCTCGCAGCCTCCTTCGTTCCTCCCGGAAGTCACACAGCCAACATGGCGTACATCCTCTCCAGAATTTTAGAGGTTCAATCTTTACCAGCGTATCCAGATTACAAAGGGATATAAATTAGGCGTACCGTCTCAGGGCTAATCTAATACATCCAAACACCAAAGACAAATTATTAACATATTTAAATAAAATTAGTGAGAAGGGCAACATATTTCCCTCCACAGGCTGCTAACATTGTCAAAATTACCTTGACACATTTGCCACTCACATGCATATTGCCTTATACAGTCTTCTAATTACTATAGAATGGTCTATGCACCTTTAACATCAAATGAAAATTTACTTATATTTACTATTATGTATTAAATTACTACTGGTATATAATGTGATAGTGTGGCATATCTGACATGTCTCCTATTACTGCAACATGTACAGTCAAAAGAATGAAGAAGAAAAAAATTAAATTAAATCAAATATTCTTGTGCAACTGTGCAGCTCAGCCCTTTACAATAGTCATAACTGTCACACTAGTCATAACTATACATATAGCGTATTAAGCAGATGATTGTAATTCCTGCAGTTTTATTTATTTAGACACCCCTTATATGATTAGCACTCCCACACAGCACTCTCATCACAAGCCGTTGTGGTAGGCCGGGCTCGATACTCAACCAGGCGATCTACACTTCACTTCCCCCCTCCAACCCAATCCATTATACACCTTGCTTAGCATCCCGGGGTGTTTTTGGATTGCCAGTACAGACTACTAGCGAGTTCTCAAACAAGGCACGAAAGCAAAATGACAGCAATACTAACCAGGAGAATCCCATATGTATCTAATAAGGTGGGGACAGAGAGCCAAAATGCCTCACACAAGGATATATAGAGCATTGGAAAAAGAAACTGAATGTACATTGAACTTCACACTGAAATTAAAGCATGAGACGCTTTATAGTATAAATGTTATTATAACATGTGGATAGCATAATTATTTTAATTTAGTTATGACGTATGTATTATTTAATTAACTTGCAAGAATATGTGTTCCCTTGCTCGAAGCCGCTGTCAATTCGAATTGAAAAAAATATTGTCACTCAAAATAATGCATAAATCTTCTATACTTTTTGTTATTTTCAGCAGAAACAAATTTAAGCAAATTGTTACAAAAACAGGTTCCTGCTTTAATTTTGCTTCATTTAGTAATTTAATTCATTCAAGACAAACATAAATAACACGGCCGCATAGAAAATTAATAGGTTATTTGTTTATTACCAAGTAATACAATATCTTATTGTCAAATTACAAAGTGAAAATTTCAATAAATGATAAATATAGCATATTTTTACGAAAGTAGTATGATTACTATCATGTATTTAGTTCTGTACTATGTCACCATGTGGTTTAGTCGATTTTTCGCTTTTTGAAAATTTGAGATTATCAATCTGAAATTTGTGACTGTAATGCAAATTCATTTTACAATGCGCTTCAACATAAACATGAAAAATGGATATTTAAGATAAGATGTTAGCAAAGATCAGTCAGAGAAATTACATTTTGCCTATAATAATTTTGCCTGACATATTGTGTCTAAATTATAAATTACAAGTTCAATTGTTTTGTCACTATTATAGTGCATGACCAAATTCATTTGCTTAGTGATAGTAAATTTTACATGTATCGTTTCTGACTTCAATTAATGTTATTTATTTTAGCGAGTGATTCCGAGCCGTAAAAAACAAGTTTAACATTTATTTTAACCTTTAAAATTAATGCTTCAACTGTCAATAGAAAAAAATTTTTTTTTTCTGTGTTCCGCTAACAATTGCTCAATTCTTTAAAACCTCACTTAATACCAGGTCACAGGTCTCATTTAAGCTGATTTAGGCTGATACTGTTTTCTGAAATATAAAGTTGTGCAGATATCGTTAAAATTGTGTTAAAAACTGTCCTTCTGATGTAAGTTTTTTTTGCAAACAATTAACTATTTAATTTATACTAATTATGTATTTAAATCTAATTTATCTTCAAGAAATAATATAATAAATGCACAATATTGTTAGCTGCTTCCTTGGAGTTATATTTGTTATTCACGAAAGGAGCACAAATAAAGGGATCACCGCACAAAAACCTGCACGTTGCAAACATACAAAGCTCGGGGCACAGCCATTTTGAAACTAGTCATTGAATCATAGTTCCTGTGTATTTTAATGTACTTTAATTATGCTATCTTCACTTTGATCAAAACATGATATTGAAAATAAGCCAACTTTATTAACCCCTTAAGTGATTTGCCCGACTTAATTCGGGCAAATTCTTTATGCCCAAAATTATTTGCCCGAATTTATACGGGCAAGCTTTAAATGGCTGTGTAATAATTTACTATCCCGTATTAATACGTTCTATATATTCGTCGACGTAGTTCGTTTGGAACTCGCTAGGTGTCTGCACTTACTGGTTGGCTACGTGT
>PNEQ01088934.1:0-42639 GCA_003012365.1 Medauroidea extradentata | reverse complement strand
GATAGGCAGTTTGCTTTACCTATCGCAAGTATCCAGACCTGACATCTGCCATGCAGTGAATCTACTGAGCAGGTACAACAACTCCTATAAGAAGGTGCACTGGGTAAGTGTGAAAAGAATTTTTAGATACATTAGGGGAACACGAGGTTACAAGTTAGAGTACTCCAGGGACGGTAACAGGCAGTTGGAGACGTACAGTGATGCAGACTGGGGTAACAAGGTGAATCAAAGACACTCTGTCACCGGGTCATGCTTCAAACTAAGTGGTGGTTTGATCTCGTGGCACAGCAAGAGGCAAAAAACTGTCGCACTTACAACCTGCGAGGCTGAATATATGGCAGTGTCATTTACTGTGCAAGAGTTATTGTGGTTGAGGCAACTGATGTTAGAGATTGAACCTAGGAGTGTGGAAAGGTCTCTTGATGTGTTCTGTGACAACAGGGGTTCAATCCAACTGGCCAAAAATGTAATGACCAATGCCAGGTCAAAACTCATAGATATCAGGCACCATTTCCTTAGGCAGCACATAGATTCAGGGACAATAAACATTAAGTACATGTCGTCTGAAAAAATGCTGGCTGATGCATTGACAAAGCAATTAGGCAAGGCAAAACACGAGTTTTGTAAAACTGAATTTGGACTTGTAGACGGTAAAGTTTGAAATGGACCCTAGGCTAAGTAAAATTCCTCTTTGCCCTCCTGGGAGAGATAAAAATGTATGGGGTGGTGTTGAGAAGTAAATTTGTATGTGTTATGTTGGTAGCAAAGGGAGAAACTTGTATCTGTGTAAAGTGTTGTGTCTTGTAGTTAGTAGTCTTCTTCCGGTAACCATGATGGCGAAACGGTTGTATCTCGTAGGAGATTGGATTAAATAATATTATCAGATGGTTGTTCACTTTATTGTTCGCTGATAATGTTCAACAACAAGCCATTATGCAAATATTATGACTTAAGAAATTTCACAAGAGCTAAGTTTAGTCAGAAATAAATATATGGTATAAAAAAGATGAAAATTGCTGTCTACCAAGCTCTTAAACTAACAAAATGCATGTCAAGAAGAAGAAGACTTAGGCTGCTAGGTTAACCTAATTAAATAAGACTAATAAGTGTTTTGTTGTGCAAGTGTGTGATGTTTCTCTGGCTTAGGCCAGCTTCATCAGGTGGCGAGATGAGGCACACAAAGTGGTTGGCTGTCCTAGCAACAAGCAGACCCAGATAATAATAACAAACACAGCACCACCCTCGTATCTACACAATTTGAATCTTCTGCCACACAATAGTTTGCTTCCTCACCATAATTTTTTTTTATGTCATGTCAGTTTTGGTCTAGAGCCATTGCTTTCACAATAAGTTCTCAAAAATTCTACCATCAACCTTAATGCATTTGTCAACTGGCTGAAGAATATGAGGTGTTGTCTGTCGAAGATCATAGTGATGTTCCAGTATGACAGTAAAAGCATCCATTATGCAAGCGAGCAGTTTGTCTCGTGTATTAACTTTGCTTCTGTAGACTTCACCATTCACCCAATGCTGTAAACAATAATCTAACGGGCTGAGGTCGGGTGACCTTGGTGGCCTAGGAATAGCGCTACCATGATCAATCCACCATAGGAAATGTGATATTGATGCTCCCTTACCTGGTGCCAATAATGAGAAGGGGCTCCATCATGCTGGAGGTACATAAGACTAGGGATATGCAAAACTTTGAAGTTGAAGTGAATATTTCCATGATTCGTATTCGATTTGGTAAAAAATAAAATTCAAAAACTTCCCGAAGCTTTGAAAGCAAACTAATACAGTGAAACCTCATATTTACGTTCTCGTTATTTACGTTTTTCCCCGATTTGCACTGTTTTCTGTAGATGTTGTTTATTTGCCATTTAGTGCAGTGTTAAATTTTCCTGCATACCACATCACCAAAATATTAAATTTCCTGTTGACGTTTTTCGCCACCCAAAGACAAAATAAACGAAAGTTGCAAGACGTCAAGAGTCACAGATGACGAAATAGAACAGAGAAGAAACATCACAGTCAAGTTGGTGATCATTTGCAAAGCCATAGAAAAATGATAGTGATCGTGTGTAAAGGCGGATTCACACGTCCACAGATCGTCCAGAACATACAGAACAGATAGGACAGATGGCCGTTCATGCGTATATAAATCTTCGGTATACCCATGATTCAATTTGTTGTTTATTGCTGAGAAGAAATACTTATTTGTGTTTGTGGGCATGGTATTTTATGGAATATTTTAAACTTTTAGCACGAGACAGCTTTATGCAGCTATCAACTAAATAATCTTGCATGTATTTACGTGATAATTACACAAAACGTAATCTAATACGACATAATTCCGTGGCAATTATTGGAGTAGTACAAATGAGAAGTGACAAGCAATTTTACCCATACAGCACAGCGACATTCTGGCAATATTGCCACAACGTTTAGCCCAAAATTGTCAACGTTGTCACAATGTTTCTTTACGTTGTAACAAAGTGGCCACAATGTTGCTACAACATCCAGCTGTCACAAATCTGCAACGTTGCATGGGGAGGTTGCTGCAACGTTTTCTAAGGACGTTGCAGTAAAGTTGTGTGAAGACATTGCTGCAACAGTACGTGGGGACGTTGCTGCAATGTTGTGTAGGGACCTTCCTGCAATGTTGCAGGGGGACATTGCAGCAATGTCTTTGCTGAGATGTCTTTGCTGCGAGTTTCCAGATGTCGTTGCTGCATCGTTTCAAGATGACTTTGCCACAAAGTCTTGGAATGATGTTGTAATGTGTTTTACATGATTTTGTGTTATCAGTGTGTTTTTGGTGTTGTTTATTAAAACCAGTAAATCTGTTGGGCTGAGACAAGTGTTTCTCCTGCTCAGAGCAACTTGCAACTTATGTATGTTTAGCTAAATATATTGTACCAAAAAACATCCTTGTATGACTTTTATAAGGCTGGAGGTCATCATAGCTTAAGAGGGCGTACATAGATCAACGCTAAAAGCATTAATCTATAACTGTAGGTTTCTTGAAAGACAATAGTTTTGGTCAACCTTTTAAACAAAATTGTTTCCAGTGTTACAAACTTCTGAGACACAATCTCTGACGCCGGAACCTCGTGCATTTAACTTCGGCGGAAGAGATCACGCATAACAAATTAGTAATTCTGAATAAACATTTACTCATAAAGTTGGCAAATACCATTATCTAGGATTATCATTGAGTATTTTACCCATATTGGCTTACAAAAAAGTGTACATATCAATTCATGTTTTCAGATTTTATTTATCTACCTTGCATTATTAAATGCTCACATATAAGGTAATTGCCAACTTTCGAGGCATTATATGCCAGTCATTATTACAACCATTTTGAAGTTCAAGTAGAGATTTCCTGAACCTTTTAAAAATATAACCTTTTAACCATTTCCTTTGACCTACTATTCAGGTTACAAACTCTACATATTTAATACCCTCAAAAGGAACGGAACAGAATTGGCCAAATTGGAAGGAGAAAGGTTAAATAGAGAAAAACATTAAAGAGGAAACATAAAATTGTTACATTAGGAAGCAGCCTAAGATTAATGATGATGCTGACAAAAAAATTTAAGCAAATTTTTCTAACCTAAAATAAAAAATCAGTTGGGAGTTTCCTCTCCTGTCGTAAAATTGATCACTCTGTTCTGAACGAACTACACCACTAGTACTGCACTGATTGAATTTTTTAGGGATATTTAAGTGCTGTATAGGTACAGAGTCATACTAACTGGCTAGTACAGACAAATCCTAACCAAAATTAGCAGTACCATTGTTCTACGAGTGAGAATGGTCCAAGCTGGAGAGGTTGGCACCCACTTCCTTCAAACACCACAGCAATTTTAAAAAAGTGGAACACAAAGAGTCCATTTTCTTAACTTAAATTGCATTTAAATAGTGTAAGGAAATTTTCACCCAGCAATATGCAAAATACAATCGGAAAGAAAATGCCAAATGATTTTAAGACTACATAATTATTTTTCACAACCTTCAAAAACTCATCACTGGATGTTTGCCTGACGATGGGCAATTTTGAAGACAGTCTTCTTCGAAAGCGTTGGAAGAAAATATATTGTGACCTAAGATACTAACTCGTAAGTACTTAATGTTTATTACTGACACTGCTAAGTTTATATTAACAAGTTGCAAAAATATACAAATTGCCTAAACAGAAAAAATAACCAAGGCTTCAAAAGTGCTCTCTTTGCCTTGAAAAGGTACGTACATTAGGGTAGTTTAGAAACTGTTCTACTGAGGGCTGAACAAATTCATCTATATTGGCGCTGTCCGATAAAATTAACCAGTAGAGCATAATTTCATATGCATTACCATTTATGCATGCTATACACACTGATAATATCGTAGAACATCTTCTTTCAGCTTATTAAGGATACTTTTTACACTTCTGAATATATGAACAGAAAATCCTATCTTCGATTCTGCTACACCATACCATATTGTGAATTTGTGTATAAAAAGATAATGCTGTAGTAAATGTATGAAATACTATGACAGGTATCAGTTTTGTTCACTCTGTATGATTTTGTGAATATGCGGGTAGATAAACCTTTCAGATGGATTCATGTGTTCACTGATAATGCTGACCAGACAGAAGAGAAGATGCCAATGGTCAGAGTAATATCTCTTAGTACATTATCTGTGCTGTCGCACATAAACAGCTAGGGCCAAACTTATTTATTTTCACATAGTCTAGTGGCAGACTTACTAAGAAATCATTAGTGTGTTGGGGGTTACGGTAGCTGAATTGTCGGACCATTCGCCGCCAACCAACGAGATCCAGTTTCGATTCCAAACTGGATGGGTCCCCACATTTTGCATGCGAGAATCGTGCCGGATGACGCCTTTGGTCGTCGGGTTTTCTCTGGGATCTACCGTTTCCCCCCTTTCATTTAAGCAGACCTCCATACTGACCTCATGTCACCCCTCACCAGCGCCTGACCAAAATCTCTCTCTCTCATTATTGTGTTGTGTTTTTACGAAGTAGACTATAACCAACAAATTTACTGAAAGATTTGAGAGAAATACTTAAAAAGAGTGCAAATGAAAGACTATATTTAAAATGCACATAAGCATAAATTTACAAATAAATTAATATTCAGGGTGGTCCTGAACTACAGGTACAAGCGCAGGGAGGTGATTCCTTATGGAAAATAAAGGACATATGTAGGACACTTTGTACCTAAGTGTAATATTGTGGGAGCTGCAGAATACTGAATTTGAAAACCGTATTTATTTTAAATATCGGAAACAGAATTATGTAAAAGGACAATACTCTGAACATTGATTTGTGTTATAATAGTCTTCAAAACCACATCAAATGTTGGTTGATACCTTTAGTCATAACTAAAAGAACAGGGGTGGCCACCCTCTAAGTGGACTAAACGTTTGTGCCATCATGATAGTGGAACATTTGACAATGTTTTATTGAGTAATGCGAGTCTGTAATAAAATGGTCATCTTGTTGCAACTGTCTAGGGCTCATAGTTTACGTGAAAAATGCACGCGAAGCTTTGGCTGAAGCGATAGAGTACCAGGAGAGCATTGGCAATACTGCGTACGGTGTGTTTGGAAGTGCTCAATTGCTATATCCAAAATGGGTTAGAAAACATTACATACGAAAATTATAGTAGAGTAACTTGTAAGGGAGATATCCACCCTTACAAAGCGACGTTTTACCAAACAAAAATTAAATCTAACAGACCATAAGAAAGGTATTGTGAATGATTACATTGATCGTAAGTTTTTGCACAGCCACTGTTGTGGTGTACAACTTCGAGAAAAACGAGGGGGTGGTATGGGCCTATCAATGTGTGTGTAACATATAGGTATTTTGTATTGCTTTTCAAAGATGTAATACAAATGCATAATACAAGTCACCTTCACACAACAAGTTTATGTGAACTGTTGAGAAGAAATACATGTGAGGGTGCACTTTATTGCTTGCATCCTTGAGTATTTCAGGTTATGTACACTGCAAAAACTGCAGGTACCTTGCCCCATTCATACGATCATTGAAAACAATAGGCCCTATCAGCCGGTCATCCTATGTATTACACCGCATATTAATTGAGAAATGTTCTTGAAAATTTGTGTCTACAGTATCATGTGAGTTGCGATATTTAGGGCACCATAAATGACTGTTGCGTGTATTGGAGAACATAGTCTCATCTGCGAAGAGTGTAACTCACACCAACCGACGATTATTAATAACCTAGTGACAAAATTGTAGACGCTGGTCATTATCGCTTATGTGCAGATTTTGCACACACTGAAGGCGAAAAGGGTACAATCGTTCAAGATGCAGTAATCGCCAGACACATGTTTGTAAAACATTGCGCCATGCAGCAATACGCCGTGAGCTGGTAGTAGGGTTACGCTGAACATCACCAATCCAATAATATCCTCATCATCCACCACGTAGTAGTCATGACCACGTTACGATCGCACATGCACAATAGGAAGCGAACCATTCTCATGCAATGTACGTACAACTCTGGAAAACACTCTTCGATCAGGAATTCTCTGCCCAGGAAAGCGTTGGCGGTACTCTTCTATGGCTGCAGTGGAACTACAATCGCAGTAGCCATGAAGCATCAGTACGTTTACATATTCCGACACTCCGAATTAGCGAACTGTCTATGACTGGTGGGAAGAGCCCTAAACACGAGTAAGGGGTGGTAGGAGTGGTGGAGGTCTGATTCCTTGAAAACAAAGTGGGAACTGCTGCTGTTTCCTTACAGCCTGAGCAGTGTGAAGTCATGTGCGCTAACACGGTCCTCTTCTTTACACATCGAGGTCGATTCGAAACATATGACAAGTTAATATCTCACTCAAATGTAAATGTTTGTGTAGGTTAGTGCATCTACATTATGTTTTAATTGTAATTAAAATTACTAGTGTCTTAATGGGTAACTTTGATCAATTGGCAACTGTTAACAGTAAACTTTATTTCATCAATGTTTTCTAGCAAAACTAAAAAGAGAGCACGACGTGAAATCATAAGTACGGTTACTAAGAAGTGTGACAAAGAACCAAATATGGTAGCTTAACATTTCCTATGAGTCAAGAAACACGTCATGCCGCTGTTTCGTAGGTGTAAGCCACGCAACAGCAAAACGAATAATCAAGGTAAATCAAGAACGAAATGCAACAGATACTAACAGTTGATTATCTAAACCTGATAAAAAACGTGGTGGTTCGCGGAAATACAGTAGTATGATTGTGGATGATTTCGATAGGTGTGCGATCAGAAGTACAATACGTGTCTTTTATGTTCCCGAGATGACAGTTGCAACGGTCCCAAAGTTCCGGCTTACATAAATCTCTATTTTGCGGTGCTAGGAACCAACATCGTATTTGTCGAGTCCAGTAAATGTTTTTGCTTTGCATAGTAGCGCATGCTTCCTGTCTCCCTGACCCTCGTGACGTCACCTCATCTCTACCCGGCCGTATTCCTGGCAGGGTTCTTCCCATTATTTGTACACAGTAGATGTGTGCCATCTTGAATTCTACGTCCACACTGTCTGTATCACAAACACAGTGTTAGAAACAAGTACATTGTTCGAGTTCACAGTCCACATTAGGTGGTTAGCTGTGTATGTAAACACGTTTCCATGGCAATGCATTGCCTTCTTGATTGTGACATGACTTCTTGTTACTGCAACAAGTAACATAACTGCAAATAAAAACATAACAGTAATTTTAGAGCTTATCAATGTTTATATTCAAATGGGACTGTCTCAACAACCGTCACATATAGTTCATATGAACTTCTTTGACCACAATGACCAGTACTATAACCTACGAGTATTGCCCTTTCCTCCCAGGATTTTATATAAATCATCATCAATGGGACATTATGTTTCCATACTAATTGTTTTGATCTAAACACATTAAAGTAGTTGGCTTCTTTGTTAGGATCATGGCTTTCTAAATATTTATTGTTTGCTTACACATATCTTTTAGTGTAATGGGATAAACTTCCCTGATTTCCTTTCTTGATTATTTGAATCATGTTGTAACCGAGCAGTAAACCTAAATTTATTTTTTGTAATTTTTAGCATGGCATCTCAAGCTAAACCTGGTGTAGTAAAATACTATACAACGCTGGATATAATTTGTACGCTTTGATACACGTTTCTATAAAATTCACAAATACATCAGCTAACAATAAAACATAAGTTTTCAGATATAAATCATGACAATTGGCTAGAGTTAGAATACCAAATCTTTCCCAGACTAACTGTGCATGTTCATAATCTGTATCACTTATGCATTCAGTTTACTTAAATCTGTTCCAATTATTCATGTGTGACGTGCACAATGATTGTCATTACCATGTATCAGCAGCAATAACAATTAATCCGTATAATTTCTGAATATTAAAATTAACTGGTCATGCGACCATTCATTCTCCTCGGCATCATGTCATGAAGCTGATGGAACTGTAATGAGAAAGCAATAGTCAGTGTTACTGTTTATATGTAAATAAAACTAAAATGTGTATATTTTGTCTCTGTGGAGAGAACAGGTGCAGCTTCTGAGCAGCAGCCTGGCTCCTCACCCCCACCCCACTTGTATCCCCTTTAGCTGTTGGCGGAGAAGGGAGAGTGCCGCCTGTACAAATTAAGATACAAATGGTAATTATTATAATAGTAAGTAGTATATAAGGAACATTAGGATTTAGGAGCCTCAGTGGTAATTATTGTCAAGTGTAATGAGGGAATATTAATGTGAAAATTAAATAAATGTGGCAATGGCAAGAATTTACTCTCCTCAAGGGGCGTGGCTATTTTGAAAAACTGGCTCCTGATTGGCCCAAGGGAACCAAAGCATGCAGGACAAGTGGCGGGGCTTTTGGCACCAAACAGGAGCAACGCGAGGGAGTTAAACGGCAGATAGGGATGTCAGGAGACGTGTGAGGACGATGGACTGGGGTGTTACTGTCGGCGTGAACCCAAGCATCGCGACACGGAGTAGAGGGCGTTAATTTGGGTGTCACGACGCATTAAGGTGCTGTAGAGTCACGAACGACAAGAGACCTGTGGTGTTACTGCCAAGGCCGATTCACGTGTCGCAAGATTGACCAGTCGTGTGGGCGGAATTCAAACCGGGCCGATTAATCCACGCCAGGAGAGGACAGTGACAACTTGCTATCCGTCAAAATAGGATTGACTGACTTTCAACAACAGCACCAATAGCAATAGTAAAACACGTATAAGATTGCAACACAGAGGGCGTCGCACATGTAATCATAGAACTAAACACCTTACTGAGCAACCACATCAACTTTATCTGTTGAAAACAGTTTTTTGAGATTATTAATTTAATATTTAGACATTTTTTATGCTAGTTTATTTAAGCTTGATGCCATAAATTTGAATGTACCTAGAAATTCAATTGTTAAATAATTTGTTTATTTACTACAGCTGATATTTTTATCTTCATTATTTGGTATCAATCAATTTTCTTAGCATAACTGAACTATTTTACAAATATGTGTGTATCATATTTAGCAAGATAATGAAAATAAATTAAGTACCAATGTGGATTTTAGAAGTAACTTGCTGCAATAATTTCATAAAGAAGATATATATTGGCTGGTGAATGATCATCTTATGCACTTTTTCATTTTTGTCTGTAAATTACCATTCACATAATTCCCATGTTTTCCAAAGATTGTTCTTGTGATGTTGAAGGTTTTTTTGGTTCAAATTCTAGACATTGAAAACCAATTTCTTTAAGTTTTTTTGATTAATTCAAAAAACTTTATACGAGGATCTGGACCTCGATGAAGAACTGGTATTTTATAACTGTCAGGGGTGGACATAGGATAGGGTGGTTAGGGCCACTAATTTGAAGGGCATCATGCACTGACAACATTACAAAGTAAACATTATGTGTAATATAAGTACAATGTTTGGTGATTTATGATACTATAGTGTCAAGCATTTATTGCATAAGTATTAGACATTTATTAATTTACAGTAATGGACATTTTCAAATACAATAACTTTTCGGTTAAGTTGTCTACCATGAGACGCGTGACTGCTCGTGATGGCTACGAATCGTAATTGTTGGATTTGTGGAAGTATTTTGCTGTAATTTTATAATAATGGGGAAGATCAGGAGTTACCCCAGTTCTGGAAAAATAATTGCGATTCTGTTTATTCACGCGCAGAAGGGGGTGTGCAAATGTTCTACTTTCCCAAATATTTGAACAGGTTAGATAACGTCTTTGTGTTGCCAACCCGTAAACTAAAAGTTTTAGTTTCCGAAGTTGCCGGTGAATGATGCCCCCTTTTTAGCGGCTTGTTGGTTAACACGGCTGTGTCCACTCTTGAATACTTTACTTCCTCTATGATAACTGCCATAAATATATTTAACACAGTAGTAGACCCCTAAAGCTCCTTGGTAATAGAAAATTACCCTGTCATAATGTTTTCCCAATTATTACGTAAATATTTTTCTGGTCCCTTCAGTAACATTATAACAGGGTTCTATTGTAACAAAATCCCGAAGCTTGTGTAAGACAGGCATTTCAACTTCTGTTCAACATTATTTATTTGTTGCTCTGTTAGATACTATTTTTCTCTGAATATTTCTTTACATAAACCAGGATCAATGTCTTCTTCTGTTAGCTATCCATATATTTTTCAACAATTCATACTGTATTTGTTTATAAATTTGGGACCTGCTTTGCAAGTTATATTTTTTTGGCAGGTTTCTAAATCTGCATATGGAACCTTCGTAGTGTGGTGACAAATTTTTAAAATTAATTTTTTTTTACCTTCTTCTGGAAGTCCGAAATGAACTAGTTTCTTGGTTGTACAATCTTATTCTTAACTAACAAATTTTACTTTAGAATTGAAATGTTGTAAGTACATATCACATATAAATATCTTGTTTTGGTGATTACTTTTTTGAACAAAAACTAATGTAGAAAACCATTAATCCAAGTGTGTGTATTATTCTCATCACTGATCCCCAACAGTGTAACTTACCAAGATAGGGTTCAAGACATGCTTGAGACCAGATGAAGCATTTTTTGACCATTATTTTTAACATTAATGCAAGTGTTTTTATTTTTTAATTCGCCAGGTAGCAAGGATACATTTCGGTGATTTATTTAGTTTCGGTTTTTTCTTCTCATCCAAATTCAAAATAGGCGGGAAAGTTATTTCGGTTTATAATTTTAAAGAGAATTCATTTTTCGGCAAGTCACTTCTTTACAATTAGGATCATGGACATCTAAAGTGTTCTGTTGCAGTCTCCCAATTTGAGTTTTCTTAGTTCGCTGTTCCCGGAAGCACGCAGAGGTTGTTGTCGCTGCAGCGCTTGTAAATTCCTTTATGGGCAGTTTCCCGGTATTGCGTAAGGCCGACGGCCTTGTGTTAGTTTGCAGGCTGGTGTGAGGTGTGGTGATGGATGTCGCTATGTCATCAGGTGATCGTGCGCTGTGGATCCTTCTGGTACATTGGGCTTGCAGCGGCCTTCTGGGGGCACTTGATGCCTCTGTCAACACTCCCCTGTTTCCCTGTCTCACATTAACACATGTAGTAGGACAGACGCACAGGCGGGTTGTGTAGAACAGCAGATTTCAGCCAGGACAGTCCCTTCTCCCGTGACGTCAAACATCACTGACTAACGAATGCCCTGTGAGACAGAGAGAGTGAATGTCGTGCCAGTCTGGAAGGATCAGAGCTGAGCCTTCCAGTGGGTAAATCATTGCATGTTCCAGAAGGCGCGACCGAGTGTATAAATACCTGCCAGCCATGTTTTGACTAGTTTTTTTGTTGTTGTCATAGTTTATTTACAGCTTTGTGTTACCACAACTTTTTCTGAGCTGTTTTTCATTAGGACTTAAGGCTTTGGACTTATGCGAGCATGGCGATCCTCTGGTGGGCTAGATGTAGGCCTAAGTGCACGTGATGCCAAATGGTAGGTTCAGCTTTCTTAGTTTTATTTTCTTTTTTAGTATTTAAAATACGTAGGATGTGAGAGACATTTTGCTATTTATTAGAGAAGACATCAAGTAACCCTGAGATGGACGGGACTTCTCTGGGCGAGAGATCAAAACTATAAGAATCCATTTTATTATTATTTACATTCAATTCATTTAGTGTTTGTGCTTGGTTCCTGTAGTTACAGTCCTGAATTCCTTTACGCAAGTATTTGCTGTTGACCAGTAAGACAGTCGTTTATTTAATGTTTCAGAATAACATAATAACCTTGAACTTTATTGAAATTATCAAAAGCTACTACTTTTTGAATAATTTACAGTTTGTTCTACTAATGTAATCAGTAATCTGTTCATCACTTATTAATATCTTTTTATAAATTTACGCTTAAAAATTCTTTGTCAACTTCACTCACTTATTTTTGAATAACAATATAATACTTTTTTGGGAAGATTTTATTTTATTTTTTTGTAATATACTCCATAACTTGAATACATTCTTTTATTTCAATATTCAATAAGTCAGTAGTCCTTTGACATAAATTGTTAACACCTAATCTTAACTACTACAATAACTTAATTAAGCTACTTACCTTAGACTTATCTAGAGATATGTCATGATAGTTGGTCGTGTATGACAGGTTCAAGTGAAGCACAGTACAAGATAGGAGATGCTACCCGTAGGGGTCGTCATTGCACACAGAGAGGTACTAGACGATACGTGCTCTTAGCAGCCCCCTTCCTCGCGGCAGTGTCCGAGTTGTCTGGAGAGGTGACACGCTGTCCGTGTGCGCTACACGTTTTCGAGAACTGATTTAGTTTTCAATAATTCCATTTAGTATACCGGTTCACCTTTGCTTTGCACACGTTAACAGACATTCCCTTAGCAATTGCTAGTCCGCTTAACTTAATACTTATTACTGTTCCGGTACTTTGATATAAAACTACTTCGGCACATATCACAAGCCATGTGGCCAGGGAATTATACATAGGGAGCCATCCAAGTTTTCTCATAAGTAGTACGGGATGGACATCAGGTATTATTGTTTGTCTTAATTTATTACACATGCTGCCAGTGTAATTTTTGCAGTTTTGTATCATTTTAAGGGCATAATTCATATTTTTGTGACCAACCACGTGCTGGTGGGTAAAGTGCCATTGTGTCTCAGTGTTTATGTAAGCAGTAACTGTATCACTCATTTTGCAATCATGTACTCATGCAAGTCATTAAGCATTCAGCAAGTCATATAATTGGTGAGTAGGAAATGTTAAGTGCCAGACATCATTCATGACATACATGAGATAGACGTTAGTTAAGAAAGTGAATGATCAATTCATAACATCTGCATCTGCTTCCAAGCGAACCCAACGGTCCATCACAGAACCCTTACTGCTCAAGGAGGTACATTTTCAAATGCCGTAGATTTCATACCACATTATGCTTTTCACACTGTAATCATTCATCACTGCATGCCGCATACATTAGCAGACCTTCATCACCGCAAGAATTAGTCAACCACGTGTTTTGACTGCCCCGGTCGCATAGCTATGGTCACCTCAATGTGTGAATATTTTGAGTAATTTCGGCACGGTACTTGTATAACTTTAAAATAAATTGTTACTGCACTGAATCATAGTTTTTATATACTATGATATCATTAGAACGTTTCCAGTAGTCCACCTGATATACGGGACACCAAACTGCAGCCACACCACTAGCATTCCAAGGTACACGGTGGGATAACAATCACGCCGAACTGAGTACACCCTGAGCTTCATTAAGAGTCTCGAACTGTAATAATTACAGAATATTACTGACACTCCTTATAAAAACATCACATAAGTGGTTTATACAACAGCTTGGTTACTATCCCAACCTCACCTGCAGACAGGTTAGATGTCAATTCTTGCATTCGTTCAGTTATTTGTCTCTTTCCAAATGGATAAAATTTTCTTGTGTCTAAATTATTGGTTAAAGTATAGTTGTTGGTTTGGAATAAAAATTCACTGCACTGTTCAGTAGTGTGACGTGCATTGGCACATAGCCCATACTTGGTTTCTTATCATATAGTAATTTCAACTTTTTTCTTCTCTCTTAGTTAATATTTTTTTGTTGTTATACCAATTTAAGTAGGCCAATGTAACCAAGTATAAGGTAGTATACGGTTGTAGCATTACAAGACAATGGGTTTTTATTTTACGGGAGAATTTGTATTTTATGTAACCTTAATTTTATAACATAATATTTAGAAGTGTAACTTTTATTTCAGTGGTCTCGGTTCCAGAAGGGGAGAGTAGAAACACACCTCTTTGTTTCTCGTATGTTCTAGATAGGATGTAATGTTTATCGTTATGGCCAGGTGGCCGTGGTAGGAAGCAGCAGCTTTTTTTTTGTGTTCTAGTTTTTTTCCGCTGGAGCTTTGGCGCCATTTGTTGTTTTAATGTGTAGTTTATGATTGTGTCCTAAAGGGTTCAGATAATGGAACAAATGACGAAGGTCACGCCACTGAGAACCAGCCAATGAGAGCACGGCGTGTGGCGCCCCTTCACCCTTCGTTCTGGAATGTTTTGCCACCACCATTTTAGAATAAGTCGTGACACGATCCTAAGTGGACGTGCGCGGGGCTGTGGCCCAAGAATATTTTATGAAGTGAAGTTCGGGAGTGAAAACTTAACATGCACAGGTAGCACCGCGGTCTCCAATCTTTAACCTCTCTTTCAGACAAGCTTTAACTCTACAAAATTCATTTCTGCCTGTGCATGTAGGCCGCTAGGTGGAGAGAGCCAGGATGGCTACTCATCCTTCTTCGCCGCGTGTGCATATTTCACCATGTGCTAAATTTTCAGACTTTGTCTCACTTAATTATATGATATAGTCTCGCTGAATTTCTGCTTGGAGTTTTCTGTGAACCGGATCCACCGTGGTAAGACGAACAGTGTATTTTATGCCAATGTAAATTGAAAAAATCTAATAAACCAACCGTCTCGGATCATAGTGGAGTACATCATTTCATGACTAACTTCTATAAATTTGCTGTTTTCTAAAAACAATTCTAAATTTGGTCTACAAGGCGGCGTAACCTACAAAGGTACTGCCAGTCGATTCCGGAGCACTTGACTACAGATGAAGAGGAATGTTCCAGTTTTCAACCCTGCCTTTTTGGCTGGGTGTTCGTCGAGCTAGTCACTGCTCTAGGTGGACTAGTGCGCTACAATTTGGCAGCCCAACGTGTCGCCAATACCTGAACAACAAAGGTTTTCCACTTCCTGAGGGAGTTTGGACAGCCTGCTGGAGACAGCTATCGATACAGGGAAAACAACGGCCCCTGAGAAGAGTATCTGATGCTGAAAACATCGAGGGAGCAACATACCGGGAAACCGCAAGTTTAAATAATCATTTGTCAAGGTTGTGTCCGGCTTTTAATATTTTGGAGGTATTTAAAAGTAACAGGTTAAATTCACAGTGAAAAATAAGTTTGTGGGAAAACCAAAATTAAAAACATTTGTGTAATTTGCGATGGTAACAATAGAATTATATTTGACGTATAATGGTGCAAAGCTAAAAGTAAAAGCTGAAAGTAAAATTTAATTTTGTGTGAATTGTGTAATGTTATTAGTTTTGGTATGTTGAAAACTTTATGTTACTTTAGATTTTATTGTGGCAGAGGGTGAATAATTTGTATTTTTTATTTTGCTAATTGTTAACCTTGACATTTGAAAATTATGTAGGCAAGATGTCTGACGGGGAAACAAGTTTTAGGGTTTTTTCTGCAGAGGATGTAGACGGTAGGAATGATGAGAATACACAATTGGGGGATCAAGTTCATAGGTCATATGAGGGGAACAAAAATATTGGAATTAGTTAAGGATCAGTTTTCACATTTTCAAGCACAACAGGAGAAAAGACAAGCAGAACAAGAGAAAAGACAAGCAGAACAGGAGAAAAAACAAGCAGAACAGGAGAAAAGACAAGCAGAACAGGAGAAAAGACAAGCAGAACAGGAGAAAAGACAAGCAGAACAGGAGAAAAAACAAGCAGAACAAGAGAAAAGACAAGCAGAACAGGAGAAAAGACAAGCAGAACAGGAGAAAAAACAAGCAGAACAGGAGAAAAAACAAGCAAAACAAGAGAAAAGACAAGCAGAATAGGAGAAAAGACAAGCAGAACAGGATAAAAAACAAGCAGAACAGGAGAAAAAACAAGCATAACAGGAAAAAAGACAAGCAGAACAGGAGAAAAGACAAGCAGAACAGGAGAAAAGACAAGCAGAACAGGAGAAAAAACAAGCAGAACAGGAGAAAAGACAAGCAGAACAGGAGAAAAGACAAGCAGAACAAGAGAAAAGACAAGCAGAACAGGAGAAAAGACAAGCAGAACAGGAGAAAAAACAAGCAGAACAGGAGAAAAGACAAGCAGAACAGGACAAAAAACAAGCAGAACAGGAGAAAAGATTTGCTGAGTTTAGGGAAGAGCTGAAGGAGAGGTGGGATGTTATCAGTGAGGGTTTACAGCAAAGAGTTGTGCAGTGTGAGGGTGAGGTACAGAAGGTAGCGAGCAAAGTACAGGCAAACGAAAATGTAATTAAAGAGTGTGAGGTTAGGACAAAACTTGTTGAACAAAATGGTCAGAAATTACAAACTGTTGTAGAAAACATCAAAGTTCAGCAGCATAAGTTACAGGATAATGTTAATGGGCAAGGGGAAAAAATTTCAACAAATGCTAAAGAAATCAAACAATGTTGGATTCAAATTCATGAAAATGTTAGGGACATACAGGGACTTGAAAGGCAGGTGCAGGAGACAGAAAGTAATTTTGAACAAAATGTAGAAAAACTATTTAGTCAGAGTCCAGTAATTGGTCAGCATCTGGAAAATATTAGAGAGGTGAGAGAAATACAGAATAAATGTAAACAAAACTGTAATGAAAATTTTAACCAGTTGCGTAGACAGGGATATGGCCTAACAGGAAACCACAATTCATTGACTTCTGATGATATTTTGACTTTTGAGAGAACAGTACCAACATTTTTTGGAGACAACAGAGGGCCTAACCCTATACAATTCATACACAAATGTGAGCGCGAGTGCTAAATTCTTTTTTTTTTTTTTTGGGGGGGGGGGGGGTCAGATGAACAGAAAGTACAGCTGTTTGTCAGTCGGTTAGGGGGTGATGCAGCCCAGTCGGCTAGTTGCAAAGAAACTGACTGGGTAAATCTTTCAGAAGCAAAAGTAGTTTTTTTGCAGAAGTACTGGGGTATCTACATACAGGATGACTTTCTACAGTATATATTTGCAGTCAAATACAGACCACAAAGCGGGCCTATGACAAATTATGTATAGCAACTACACTTGCAGACCAGGTATTTGGATCAGGGAATGACAGAAGAAAGGTTCGTTTCACATATAACACATCATTTCCCATGGGCAATCCAAAACTGTACTTTAGGGAGTAGACCTAAACATGTTGATGATTTGATTGCATTGTTAGAAGCTATTGCTAGGAGAAATGAGAGGGAAGAGGGATTGAGGAAAAGAGACAGAGATAATAGGGACAGAGTTCAGGGGAATGATAGAGTAAATAATCAAGAAAGGAATGAGCAGAGAGAAGAGGGTAGAGATAGGCTTGGTGGAAATCATGAGGTCAATAGGGGGGGGGGGGGGGTAGAATACAGATTGATCGAAGGAAAGATAGGAATGATCAGAGACAGGCTAGGAATAATCACAGAAATGAAAGGGAGAGGCAAAGAGAAAGGGAACCAAATTTAAACTTGTAGAAAGGGGGGATTGTGCCCCTAATGCCTCCTTAGACAGACTAGTGGGGAAAATAATTATTGTGGGATATTGCATACAAATCAGAAAATTCTAAGTTGTGATAATAAGATCCAGACAGAATCTGAAATCTTAATTGAGGAAAATCAGACAGAAGCAGGAATGGTTAAAGGAAAAAGGGGTTTATGTCCATACATTGAAGGGTGTTTCATGTCTGTAGGAAAAAAATTGAAAATGCTTATTGATTCAGGAAGTGAGGTAACTGCTATGTCTGAAGACTGTTTAAAATCTTTAAAAAAATATGGGTTAGACATAATTGCTACACTACCAGTGTCTAATGTATCTGTGGTAGGGGCCACTATAACTGGAAACAAAAATGTTAAGAAGCAAGTTATTTTAGAAATTAAAGTTGCAGATAAAGTAATGTGGATTACATTTTCGACTGTAAGAGGTTCAAGTGTTGATATTGTGTTAGGAGCAGATTGGTTACAGGAACAGGAGGTAATCATAAATTATTCTTGTTGGTTTATTTAACTTCACTTGTAATCTAATGATAGTTCTGTCCTTCAGTTGGTCCGAGTGTTTATGTGAATATGGACATATTTGTATGTTGATGTAATCTATGCTGTTTTCTGTTTCCGTGTGTAACTGTTGTTGTTCAAAATAAAAGTGCTATGATGGCCGGTCGCACGAGACCAACGAAATGTGATTATGGCGTCATGAGTTGGTCATTGTTCTACCTTTTAGCCCACATCTAATTTTAAAAGGTTATGGGCCCAGGATGGTATTATTGTCTGTGCGAGTAAGAATGTACGATTTTGTAAATCGCGATCGGCAACGGGTTCAAGGTTAAGTTTGCAGTGTCACGTTTTTCTTAGACTCTCATCATGGAGAGTCTTTCGAAAATGAATATTGACAAATTGGAGGGTCAGTCGAACTGGAGTGACTGGAAATTCCAAATAACTATTCTACTAAAAAGTAGTGGATTCATGGCGGCGGTCGAGGGAAAACTGGATTATCTCAAGGAACCAACTACGGAGGCAAGTTTAAAGGACTGGATTGACTATAACGCGAGGATGCAGGTGTTAGAAAAGACAGAATTTGGAGCTCAGCAAATAATTGTCAGCAATATGACATTGACAGTCAGACAGCTCATTAACATGTATGTGTACATCAAGTGCGGAAACGTGGGTCAAGCTGCTCAGTGTTTACCAACAAAGAACGGAACAAAGGCAAGATAGAATGTTCAATGAATTTTTTAGTATTAAGTGTATGGACCCAATAGAGGGAGTTGCAAAACATGTATCCCGTCTTGAGAAATTATGGTTAGAACTTCAGGATGAAACATGGAAGGAGGACAGTGTAAAATTACCAGAAAGCCTTTTCATCAACAGTATTTTCAACACCTTACCTTCTCAATATTTTGAGTTTCTCAATGCTTGGGAGTCGATGCCTAAGGAACAGCGCACCATAAGGACTCTAACTGAAAGGCTGTGTACAGTTGAATTGCGACTCAAGGAAAGGATGTCATCGGGCGATGATACAGCCCTTTTGTCGAGAGAGAACACTTACAAAAATACCTGGAAGAGAAATCCAAGCAAAAGAAAAACTTGTTTTTACTGTAAAGGTGAGGGTAATTTTGTGGCTAAATGCCCTGAACTAAATAACAGAGAGCTAAAGCATCAATCCAGTAATAAAGAAGTGCTGTTTACATGTGCATTTAATGTGGAACAAAATTCCACAAATTCTTCAGACTGCTGGGTCATAGATTCGGGGGCTAGTGCTCACATGTCAAGGTTTGACGATTCAAGAACTTTGATGAAAGTTTTGAAACAAATGTAAATGTGGCCAATGAAACTTCAGTCAGCTGTACTGGAAGGGGAGATGTTGAAGTTGCTCTATTAAATGGCAAGGTTAAGACTATCTCCAGTGTGCTTCATGTCCCAGACTTAACCACAAATTTGCTCTCTGTTTCCAAACTGAAAGAAAACTTATTGCCATCTTCGATAATGAAGGGTGCAAAGTAATCAAGGAACGTGAGGTTAGGATCACTGGTACTCCAGACTTTGTTCCCATTAAGATAAACAGTCTTTATCTGCTGAAGACTTCAGAAGGTAAGAAGCTTGAAAACTCTGCTTGCTTAACCATTGACCAGCAAACTTGGCATCGAAGGTTGGGTCATCTGAACTTCAATGGCATGACAATGTTGAAGGAACTCTCTACTGGCTTAGAGTTTACAGCACAAGACTTCAAAAAGTGTGAAGAATGCCTCAAGGGTAAACAAACCAGGAAACCAGCCACGAGAAGACGCAACTGTAATAGAGCTGTCGAAAAATTACTAATACATTCAGACATCTGCAGCCCAATGAGTGAACCGACATGGGGTGGTGCCAGATACCTTCTTATGTTTACAGATGACTTCACCCGTAAAACCTTCGGGTACCTTCTGAAATCGAAGGATGAGACACTAGCCAAGTTCAAAGAATTCAAGGCCAGTGTTGAAAATGAAACTGGTCTCCAAATAAAGAAGATAAGGACTGAAAATGGGAAGGAGTATACATCAAGTGCATTTGAAGGCCTATTGAAGGATTATGGTATTGGACATCAGAAGACTGTACCTTATACACCAGAGCAAGGAGGAGTTTCGGAAAGGATGAATAGAACGATAGTGGAGAAAGCCCGCTGCATGCTATTGGATGCTGCACTCAGCAGAAGGTTTTGGGGCGAGGCTGTTATGACTGCCATCTACTTGAAAAACTGTTCCTCAACTGCAGCTGTAACAGGGGTAACGCCAGAAGAAGCCTGGACAGGTTTAAAAGTGGACTTGAACCACCTCAGAGTTTTTGGCTCCAAGGCCTACGCTCTAACTCCAAAACACATGAGAACAAAATGAGATCCCAGGTCTCAAGAATACATAATGGCTGGCTACCCAGAAGGGACCAGAGGTTATCGACTTTATGACCCTAAGAAATCTGGAAAGATTGCAGTTGCCACTGATGTTGAGTTCTTGGAATCAGACTGTCTGATAAATATGTCACAAGATCCAATTCCTGCAGAGAAGGTGACATCCAACGTTATTGCAACACCACAGCTTCCTGCAGTTCCTTTGAAAGATATTGTTGATGATGATAACCAGTCTTCATGCTCCTCGGAGTCTCCTGACTTCCATGGTTTTGAGGATAATGACATTTCTTCCCCAGTCAAGGATAACATCTTAGAAGTCAGCATTGGAGACACCGGAGAGGTTGACAACCCGGCTTCAGAACCAAGGTATCTGAGACGACGTGAGCCCAAGGTATTCCCTGATCACGTTAGTTACTTATGTGCAAATGGTGAGCCATCCTCTTATTCTGAGGCTATCAAGTGTAGTGAAAGTGATAAGTGGTATGCTGCAATGCAAGATGAGTACAGTGCTTTGGCAGAACACAACACATGGGTGTTAGTTGATAGACCACCAAACTGTATGTTGTACAGTGTAAATGGGTGTACAAAATTAAAAAATAACCCCAATTCAGAGAAAAGGTATAAAGCTAGGCTTGTTGCTAAGGGCTTCACACAGCAGTATGGAATTAATTTTTTGGAAACTTTTTCTCCTGTAATTTCAAAAACGTCTCTAAGATTGTTGTTCGCTTTGTCTGTTAATCTAGATCTAAGTATTGAGCACCTGGATGTCAACACTGCATTTCTGCATGGTGAATTGTCAGAAATTGTTTATATGAGTCAGCCTGAAGGTTTTGTTAATGAAAATAATAGGGATAAGGTCTGTCTTTTGAAGAGAGCCATCTATGGTCTTAAACAAGCGTCTAGGGTGTGGTATGAAAAGGTTGAAACTGTATTGTTAGGACTAGGCTTTGTAAAGTCAAATTTTGACCCCTGTATTTATTACAAGACAGGTGGTGACTCTTGCACCATAATTGCACTGTATGTTGATGATTTCTTGATTTTTTTCTAATGATGTAGTAGAGAAGTGCACACTGAAGGAACAACTATCTAACTTCTTCAGTGTTAAGGACTAAGGAGAGGTTAAATTCTGTCTAGGAATAAATTTTGAAAGAAGTGAAAATTGTTTGAAAATTCACCAGAAGCAGTTCATTCAAGAAGTGCTAGAGAAATTTAACATGATGGATGCTAAGGCTGTTAGTGCTCTCTTGGAGGTTAATTGTCAGCTGGGTATATCTAGTAATGAGGAGTCTCACAATGTTCCATATCAATCACTCATTGGTTCTCTAATGTATTTAGCAGTCACCAGCAGACCTGATATTGCTTATGCTGCCAGCTACCTCAGCCAGTTCAATAGTAATTGTAAGATGGAACACTGGGAGGCTGCCAAAAGGGTACTGCGATACCTTAAGGGCTCCATGGACCTAAGTTTATGTTACACTAAAGATGATGGTGATCTCTTTGGTCTTGTTGATGCAGATTGGGCTCAAAACCCTGTTGATCGTAAGTCATACAGTGGTTATGTCTTCAAGTTGGCCAAAGGGCCTGTGTCCTGGGAGGCGAAGAAACAACGGTGTGTTGCTCTTAGCAGTACAGAAGCAGAATACATAGCAATTGCTCATTCTGCTAAGGAAGCTAAATTTCTGAGAGGCTTGCTCATGGAGCTCGATGACTTTGACAACCCAACTGAGCTGTACAATGACAACCAAAGTGCCCAGAAACTAGTGTACAATCCTATGTTTCATAACAGAACAAAACACATTGACGTGAAGTATCATTATATTAGGGAAATTGTCAAAAACAATGAGCTGACAATTAAGTACATGCCTACAGGTAAAATGTTAGCAGATGTATTGACTAAGTCCCTGCCTTCTGTTAAACACTATTTTTGTATTGAGGGTATTAACATGTGTTAGTCTACCTGGATATATATATATTTTTTGGTCCCGAATGTATCACTAGATTAAAGGGGAGTGTTGGTTTATTTAACTTCACTTGTAATCTAATGATAATTCTGTCCTTCAGTTGGTACGAGTTTATGTGAATATGGACATATTTGTATGTTGATGTAATCTATGCTGTTTTCTGTTTCCGTGTGTAACTGTTGTTGTTCAAAATTAAAGTGCTATGATGGCCGGTCGCACGAGACCAACGAAATGTGATTATGGCGTCATGAGATGGTCATTGTTCTACCTTTTAGCCCACATCTAATTTTAACAATATTGTGTTAGGAGCAGATTGGCTACAGGAACAGGAGGTAATCATAAATTATTCTGAGGGTTATGTAGAAGTAGCAGGAGAGAAAATAAGGTTTGGGAGGACAGAGAATTGGGCTTTTTCATGTAATTTGAAAATGGTTATTGGAGAAGAGGATAATAATGGTAGGGCATTATGTTGTAATTTTTTGGAGAAAAAATTTTGTACCCAGATGAATTGGGGAAAATAAATTTACAAGGAGGCACCGATGAGGAAAAACAGAAAATTAAGGAAATTTTACAAGGGGAACATAAAGCATTTGCAAATGATCCATGTTTGAATTGTATGTATGAATGTACACTTGAGGTGAGGGACCATAAACCTTGTGTTCAAAGACCATATCCAGTAGCACATACCTTGCGATCTGCAGTTGAGCAAGAGATACAAATTATGACTGATATTGATGTTACAGAAAGGCACAGCTTAAGAGTATTTGAATCCTATTGTGGTAGTTGTTAAGAAAGCAGGGGGTTAGATTATGCCTTGAAGCTCGTCAGCTGAACAAAATTCTAGTACTGGACAGAGAATCACCTAAACCAATGGACGAACTGTTACAAAAATTTGAAGGATGCAAATATTTCTCGAAAATTGACTTAGTTGCATCCTATTGGCAGATAAGCCATTTTATTAGGGGTTAGAAGAAGTTTTAAGGGCAGAAATTTTAGAATCAGTTAACTTACCGTGTATCTAGATGACATTCTCATTGCGACCAAAAAATTTCAGGAACATTGTGATCTTTTGCAGTCAGTACTCACCAAATTACAGATAGGAGGTACGACAGCGAGCATTACTAAGTCTGAATTTTTGAAGGAAGAGATTACGTTTTAGGTAACTTAGTAAGTGCTGAGTGAATAAGAGTGGATCCGAGCAGAATTCAAGTCATACAAGAATATTCTTATCCTGAAAATCTTAAACAACTGGAAAGATTAATGGGATTTTTCTTCAACTATTTTCGAAAGTACATTAAAAATTTTAGTAAGATTTGCACACCTTTGAGAATTTCGTTGCAGAAGGGACATAGTTGGGAATGGGAAAAAGAACAAAAGGAAGCTGTAGACAAATTAAAACGAGAGTTGTGCAGGGAAATATTGTTACATCATGCTAAACTGTATTTGAAATTTTACACTGCATGTGATTCTTCTGATGAAGCTATAGGGGCAATGCTATTTCAGATGAATCAGGAACGAGAGCCTATGCCTATTAGCCTGACCAGTAGGGCGTTAAATGTAGCGGAAACCAAATATACAATTACAGAGAAGGAATTGTTAAGTATTGTATTTGCTTGATCCAAATTTAGGATTTACATATATGGTAAGGAAACTACAGTACTGACTGATCACCGTGCTTTATGTCATTTACAATCATGTAAACTTTTACATGGTTGAATTACCAGATGGATTTTGGCATTACAGGAATACTACCTTAGTATCGAGTATGTTCCTGGCAAGACTCAGGTTGTTGCTGATGCACTGTCGAGGAGTAGGACTGACCTTGCTAAACCTAAGGCTACGCAATTTCAAATTAGGAGTCTTAGAGAGAAATTGGATAAAGCCGATCAAGGGTTTAGAATTTGTGCAGTAAAGATAAAAACGGAAACTTTGCAAGATCCTAGATTAAATAAAGTATTGCAGGAATTAGATTCGGAAAGTTGCAGAAACGTAATTCAGGAAAAATTCAAGGAAAAAGATGGGTATTTATTCCAGAATGTTAACAGAGTAGGTTCTAAATGGTTGTTATATATATCTGATTCACTCAGAGAGGAGATTAGTAGAGCAATGCACCTTGAATGCGGGCATTATGGAGTAACAAAAACAGTAAAATATGTCCAAAGATTTTGTCATTTTAGAGATATCTACAGAATGGTTTCTAAAGTTATCAAGAAATGTTTGATGTGTGCACAAACAAAAGTACCAAATAGAAAATGTCAAGGTATAATGGGACACGTCTTGGCCACAAGCCTCTTGAGGTTGTGTGTGTCGATCTGTTTGGCCCTTTGCTAAAAGGTAAAGGTGGTGTACAGTATACAATAGTCTTATTAGACGTATTTTCCAAATTTGTGAAGTTGTATCCTATCAAAAGGGCTAATGCCCAAGTGGTAACTGAAAAGGTTATGGACCACTATGTAATTGAGGTAGGACAACCTAAGAAACTTATCTTGGATAATGGTCCACAGTTTAGGAGTGATAAGTGGAAAACTCTAACAACAGTGTTGGGGATAGAGTTGGTGTATACTGCGGTTTACCACCCTGCATCAAACCCAGTGGAACGGGTGATGCGAGCGTTAGGAAGACTGTTTAGGGTTTTCTGCCATGAACATCACAGTCAGTGAGCTGTCATAGTAGGAGACGTGGAGAGACTGATAATTTCATGTTGGCATGAAAGTACTGCTGCCACACCTTTTGAAGTTATGGATAAGGGAAGACCAGAAACTGTATTGTGAAATTATGTGTGTTATTCTAGCGAAAGTGAAGTGGATATCAGCAACTATGGTAAAGTTCAACAAAGATTATAATTTAAGGCAAGGAAAAGAAGACAGAAGTGGGATAAAACCATTAAAAAGGTTACTTTTCAAGTAGATGATGAAGTGTTGATAGCTACTCACAATCTTTCATCGCATTTGGACCAAAATATTAAGAATTTTTTGGGATTTATGAAGGACCGTATACATATTATAGAAAGTATTGAGGGACACAATGTGTACAGAGTGAAAGGAGGGAATTGGCATGTTACTCTTTTAAAACCATGGAAAAAAGTGTAAAGAAATATCTGTTGATTTCTGTTCCTTTGGATGCCAGGGTAGTAATGTAATTGATGGAGTATAGTATTAAGTATGCTTCACGTATAATTCTGTTTGAATTTAGAGTAAGTACAATAATTCATAGTGTAGCCATAAGAACTAGGTTTCAGTGGCAAGGCATGATATAAGTTATGGTGTAGTCTAATGTTGGTAACAACTTGTGTAAATAATACAAAGAAATTTTATGAGTTGAGTGCAGAGAAGGATGTAGTACTGTAGGCATATATGTAAGTAATTGGTATTTATAGCATTATTGAGAATTTTTTTTTGCGGTTGATAATAATGTTGAGTGATGAATAATATGTGGCATAGTACGTTTAGTGTAGCACTTATGTTTATTGCTTGACTGTTTTGTAAATGTAAATGTTGTAATGTAAATAACTGGGAAACCAATTTTTCCAGTAATTCGGATGTGTGTTCTGTCATTTTAAAGGTTACTTCATTGAACATTTGGACTAATGTGTTGAAAATGGACTGCTGTGAGGGGAGGTGTTTGTTCATGATGAAATAATAAGGTGAAGTTGTTGCAACACAAAATTTTGAACTTTGTTTTTAAATTGAGTTTGAGCTAAATGCAACATAAGAAATGATTTAGTGTTACAATAATTGGACATTTGTAGTAATTGATGATCTGTATGTTATAATGAGGCTATGGAAAGAAAATTATTTAAAGTCAATTTGTTTAAAGTATTGAGAATTAGTGTAAGGTTCAGTAGACCTAATGTAGGCACTTGTAAGTAATGAGTATGGGTTTATGGTTCTAGTTAACCAGATGTGTAGGGATGGTATTTACAGTGTTATTGAAAATTGTTGTAACAACCTTGTTTAGGAATGTATTTTGTTCAATGTGAAAATATAATGTAGGCCTAAATGCTAGATGACAATGTTGATTGTTGAACCAAGAGTGGTGTGTTTGGAGGTTTTATTTAATAGACAGTTACAGGCTTGGCTTAGGAACTTTCCAGCCAAAATTTTGGCAAGTTGTACTAATAGGTAGGAACTACTTGGAAAAAAAACCTTCAGATTTTTCCCAAATAGTTTGGGGGGGGGGGGGTAATGTAGCATCGCAAGACAAGGGGTTTTTATTTTACAGGAGAATTTGTATTTTATGTAACCTTAATTTTATAATATAATATTTAGAAGTGTAACTTTTATTTCAGTGGACTCAGTTCTAGAAGGGGAGAGTAGAAACACACCTCTTTGTTTCTCGTATGTTCTAGATAGGATGTAATGTTTATCGTTATGGCCAGGTGGCCGTGGTAGGAAGCAGCAGTTTTTTTTTTGTGTTCTAGTTTTTTCCCCTGGAGTTTTGGCGCCGTTTTTTGTTTTAATGTGTAGTTTATGATTGTGTCCTAGAGGGTTCTAGATAATGGAATGAATGACGAAGGTCACGCCCATGCATGTAGGCCGCTAGGCGGAGAGAGCCAGGATGGCTACTCATTCTTCTTCGCCGCGTGTGCATATTTCACCGTGTGCTAAATTTTCTGACTGTCTCACTTAATTATCTGATATAGTCTCACTGCATTTCTGCTTGGAGTTTTCTGTGAACCGGATCCACCGTGGTAAGACGAACAGTGTATTTTATGCCGATGTAAATTGAAAAAATCTAATAAACCAACCGTCTCGGATCATGGTGGAGTACATCATTTCATGACTAACTTCTTTAATTTGCTATTTTCTAAAAACAATTCTAAATTTGGTCTACAAGGCGACGTAACCTACAAAGGTACTGCCAGTCAATTCCGGAGCACTTGACTACAGATGAAGAGGAATGTTCCAGTTTTTAACCCTGCCTTTTAGGCTGGGTGACCGTCGAGCTAGTACACTGGTCTACGTGGACTGGTGTGCTGCACGGTGGGATCCAACATATTAATTGGGGATGCTAGTAGAGAAATTAACAGTAGAATTTTATTAAAAATTTAAAGTTTTAAAAGTTAAAGCAGGATGCGCAATTTTTCTAAGTAACTTTTTCTTATATTTTGTCTCGTTTGGATTTTGAAAATTTCAAGTAGTCTCTGAGCTCGCCTCCTCTGGGATGGGATTTATCTGGCAAGCAGGTCAGAGTTCACACACTTGGAGGCATGTACAGAGACGTGCTGGAATGCAGTGAGCATAGCATGTCATTAGGCCTTCAACGTGGGTGGTAGTGTCGTGTGCAACAGATCTCATTGATGATGCAGCACATCCCCAATTAATAAACTAATGAATGTTATCTGGTATTATGGAATAAAACGCTTTGCAAATTTATCAATAACTATGTTACATAATTTTCTTTTGTTTTAAATTTTAATTGTCCAGTTTTTTAAACAAGTAGGATCCTGATGTATCACTCCGCTGCTCGGCTGAGTAAGTCAAGAGTGTTCGCCCAAGAGGAGTTAGTCGTGATCCATCGGAGCTAGTGAGCAGTCGCCGGGAGATGGCGGGCTAAGTTTTTAGTTGGAGCTTGCAAACAGTCAGCTGTGGTACGTCGGAGCTTGGACGCAGTCGCCGGTAGATGGCCGGCTGAGAGTTTGATTAGTTGGGGCATCATGGCGGAAGAGGAAGGACGTGTACGGCGCTGGAGCGGAGCTGTCAAGCCCAGAGGGTGGATTTGCCAGTCAAGTGGGCAGTATTACCAGCGATGATTTCTCTTCCCTTTTTTCTATGCTGTTTACTGAGTTAGTATATCCAAGTAGAGAGGTGTACTAAATAGGTGCACAAGTGGACATTGTGGCTTTACGACACCATCGAGAAAACTAGTTACGTGTAGTCAGTAGTTTCTTTGTTGTTGGGTGGTCAAACCGAGGCATATCACAGCTGTTGAAAGACCTGGACGAACACTCTAGCCTATGTCCATTCGCGCTCTGGTCTCACATATTGAGGTTGACGTGTTTAAGCTGATAAAGTTACTAGAGTGAATGTAAGTGTTTTGGCAACGATTGGTCATTGTACGTCAGGTGAACCATCAATAAACCAAACCGAAAATTTTTATTAAATTTTTGTTTATTCAATACTTTCTCTCTACGTGAACACCTTTCGAAGCACCTCAGGCTATCCGAGAAATGTTTTGTAATTTCTGGAATATTTGTCATAGTCAACACTCGTCATAATCAGCTATTCCCACCAACCCCCATTACATCTGGAGCTGCGAACAGGGATGTCGTCACAACAAGCTCCGCCAACCACCGTTACATCTCAGCTGCTTCCGCTAAGGTCCGTTACATCTGGAGCTAGGAACAGGGACCTCATCACAGCCGCTCCCGCCAACAACCCCCATTACAGTAGTTTGCCTTTTATATTCACAAAACATCAACATATTTGATTTTACACTACAATGTAATCTAATACTCTTCTTTTCTTTTACTCTTTGAACAACCAAAGGCTTTACTGAAATCGTAAAGAAATCATGATCCAAAATTTTAAAGTTATTTTCAAAATTAGATTGTCTGCAACCTACTTCATAATATCTAAAAGTTATTCTATACTATTGCTCCAGGCACAGCTTTACCGACTGATGCTCCTACAGATCGATGGTTGTGGCGGAGGGACGGTACACCATGTACTGGGTTGGAGGGAGAGAGGTTACATCATAAGGGCGGGATTGTCGGCCACCCCACGGACAGAATCCCACCTCTCGGAATCTGGGTCAGTGCACTTGTGTCTGTCCGCTGCCTGATGTAGGACCTGTTGACGCCACACCGCAGCCTCCCTCATCAAATGATGCAGACATCTCGGAGTGAGCGGTCCGTCTGGCATCATGGAAACAATGTACGTCTCTTCTCTTGCATCACCAGGGGGGGGGGGGGGTGAGCAGCTCTGAACAGGGGTAGGTGTGTTGCCTTGACACATGGTGGAACTGTCTACTGCCCATTGTAGGCGTCTTGTCTGCTGAGCTCCTTTTGGCACCTGTACCATCACCGGCCTTGAGATCTGAAGTGAGACGTGGAATATTACCAGGGATTTTACAAGAGACACATAAACTTGGAGCTCTGTGATCCGGCTGCAAGGAGCACATGCCCACTCAATGCAGCGGTGTACCACTCAAGGTGGCACGGGACCGAGACAGCAGTTAGTTCCCAGGCACACGTGATGACACACCCACCTCAGGCGTAGATGTGCTTGACACAGCCACGCTAGGCATATATATGATGACACATCCACCTAGGTTCCAGTCCCAAGACCGGATTCCTCTGGGGCAGCGACAGCTGGGAACCATTTATCTCCTCCCCCTCTTCATCATTTCAACAATGGCCCAGACGGTAATGTTGATGAGAGAGAGGAAAAGTGTTCCAGTCCAGGCAACCTCTCATTTACTCGATAGACCAGTGCCCCCTCGCACATTCTCTGAAACTCGCGCCTACCAAAGCCTGGGTGGGACTACACTGCCTAACTCCTGCCACTAAACCCCTAAACAACACCTCCTTGATGTCCAAAAATGCCTCACTGACGATCGTTGCTGTTATCCATCAGCCACCCTTCAACAATGCCACTATCCCATAACTCTTGATTTATACTACTTCAGAATCGCGGTGTCCATGAAGTACCAGAGAAACAACACAGCATGATAGCCGGTTCCGAAGTCAGTTGCTGGCGACGAACAAGAATTTGACTCTAACAACTAGTAACTATTAATCCTCAAACAATAAAAAAAAAACAAGACCATAAAAAAAACGGGTGTGCAGCACCTTATATACCTCTAGGAGGGCGCAAACAAATATGAGTGATCGGATTGGGGGAGGGGCAAGTTGCCTAACAAACATTCCCACGCTGCAGGTCTACTGGCCCGCAACACTTTCATATTCTATTAGTTTGATTAGTTGACATTTATCAAGTTTTAAATATCCTCGAATTCCCAGGGTATTTGCTCTAGCTCTCAGCTCAACTAGTTTTAGTGTTCTCAAAATATCCATTTAAAAGAAAAAGTTTATCAGAAAAAAAAAATTTGACAGTATATATTATTTATATAACAATTTCGATAATACTATCAGCAATGTTTTTATTTCTAATTTTTAAAATCTTTTTAAAAATTATTATTTAAATTTTTTGCTATTTGTACAAAAACGTTTTGTCCGTTATTTCTTCATTAAATTTTGTTTACTTTCTGAGCTCACTGAATGGGTATAAATTGCACAGTTTCTGTACTACAGTTCACATGTTGGATCATTTTACTGTGGAATGTCATCACAGCTATTATTGTTAGTCATATTAGATTTTAAAGCACCCATTGCATGGGGAAAATAACATGTTTATTAATATTTATTATTACATTTTACTCTGAATTTGGCATAAAAATTAAATATCACATGGTTTGAAAACTTATAAGTTTTAGTTTTATAGCTATTTTTTTACAAAAATTATGATGGCACATGTGTCTGCTAAATTTATAATCTTTTGTTAACCCAGTGTGATAGCTGAGTACAAATGAAAAATAACGATGTTTTTAAAATACATACAGGATGTTCTGGGAAAAGAGGTCAACAAAGACGCGGGAGATAGAGAGGCTCAAGACCTATCAAATAAACCAAACTCGTGTAGTCAGATTAGCCGCAGTGTATTTACGAATATTTTAAAAATATTTATCTGTACTCTACACTAGGCTAAGCATTTTCTGATGATGAAAAAAGTGTGAAGCGAAATTTGTATGCACCAAAGATGATGATGAAATGCAAGTTTAGAGTTCCTGAAGTCAGGTACATTGGACGTGTCACACGTGAAGATGATGTTAAAGTTGACAAGGATAAGGTAAAAGCAGTTTGAAAATATCCAGAGCCAATGAATAAAGTAAGAGCTGAACAGGGTTTTGAGGATGTTGAATTACTTGGGTAAGATTATATCTAGGTTAGCACAGCACATAGCAGGAGTAAGAGAATTACTGGTATGTAAAGGAAAGGCACACTGGAACTGGACAAAAGAACACCAGCTGTGGTTTCAGCAGCTTAAAATGATGCTGACACAAACACCAATGTTTGTTGCAGTACTGTGACCCTGCAGAACCATTGCGACTGTCTGTCGCTGCATCCACTGGCGCCGACTCCATGGGGCTCGGGGGGGGGGGGGGGGGGCAAAGCCCCCCCCCCCCAACGTTGTCGGCCAGGAGCACAGCCCACCCAATGTATTCGTACAAATAAATTACGACTGTTCATTTAATTCACTTTTCAAGTTTGTACTGTACTTAAAACTCATAATGCGCACTGGAAATACTATTTCCGCGCCACGTCACATGCAGCGCGTCTGGCCAGCTACACTTGCTGCCACCCGTCACATTTTACAGCTGCATTTTGCAGCTCGAAACATAGGTAGCTGCAAATAACGCTCGTCTTGCCGCTGCCTAAGCACGCAAGTCAAACAGCTCTAGGCAGGCGGCGCTCATACTTATTGTACCACGTACAGCACAGCTCATCTGCCAGGGTCAACTACTTGACTGTGTAATATGAGATTTCCTTATCGTAACCATTTCTCATTTCACTCTCTTTAGTAGCATCAAAATTATCGAGTTAATATCATGTTTCCATATCAACTGGATGCACAAAGTAAAGCAAATACTGCTGTTTCAGTTCTTTCTATAGTACAATCGCTACCAATAACTCTGAACGAGCGGAACAAGTGAGACATTAATTTCCTTTTAGGAAGGTGTTGGATTACTGCAGTCACGAAGATAAAAGAAAACCATTCGCAGTTGTCCACAACACAGCGACAGTTCATTATGAAACAATCCTCAAGCTCAGTGAAGTGTATTTTTAGACTACCTTGTGTTATACAGTTATTCTGGGTGATGCGAGTAAATGCAGAGCAGAAACCAGGTGTTCTACACTCATCAAAGGAAAACATTTCCTGGCGTTTTTTGTGCTAATATGACATTACTTATGATTGAAATCCGTGGTCACACTACAGTATACCAGTGCAATAAACAATCCATTATGATGCTGTTAATGACCTACCTTCATGATTTTGCTGATAAGGTTAGTGAATGTTTTACACTTTGTTCTTTTTGGCAATGCTGTTGTTCTGAAATTTAAACATATTCGATCGTAATGTACGACGTGTGTAGTGTGTTTTAAAGCTCTTCTCTAAAACTAACATTGACAGAACATTTTAGCTTTTTGATACGGATTATATTAGTATACAAGTACGAGTTAAATAATTGTACTATACTGTCTCACACATTAACATAAAACTGGCGAAAACGTCCAGAATGGATAAATTTGTGATCAAAAAGCCACGTATTGAATTAACAGCACGTATGTCAACAGAGCCTTCTTCTCTTATTCCTTCACCAGTTTCACAATCAATCAGTTCAACCTCGACATTGTCGACTACAACTGTTGTGAGTAGCGAGAAATTTACTGCGAAAGGTATAACCTTTCAGAAGTCAAGGTTGTCATCATTCACCTGGTTAGAATTTAATGCTTCTATTGATAAGGTATTTTGCAAAACTTGCCAGGAAGCGGAGGCCAATTAATTGCCTTCTGAAATTTTGCACAAAAAAGGATTATACCTTCATTTCTGAGGGGTTTTCTAACTGGAAGAAAGCCTTGGAAAAATTTAGGGCACATGAAAAAACACAAACTCATAAGAAGGGTTTGATGAAGCTAGCCTCTTCCTCCAAACCAAGTGTTGCTGTACAATTAAATGATAAGTTAAACAGCGAGATGAAGAATGCACGCTCAGCTTTTATGACTATTTTTACAACATTGAGATACCTTTGTCGCCAGGGATTATCGATCCGCGGACATGAATATATTAGTTCTAACTTTACACAGTTCCTGGAATTACGAAAAGAAGATGTGCCTGAGCTGAAAGAACGGATGGGGCATTAAAATTACAAGTGGTTTTCGCATGGCATTCAAAATGATATTATAGATCTATTAGGAAAATCCGTTTCGCGCTCGGTGATGTGTGAAATTAAAAAAAGTGAAATTAAAAAAATGTGAATACTTTGCTATCATGGTTGACGAAACTTGTGACGTCTCAATTCATGAACAAGTGACTTTCTGCATTCGAAATGTGAATGAAAAATTGGAGCTCTGCAAGGATTTTATTGGATTGTATGAAACTCCAAATACTGAAGGAAAAACACTTTTTAACATTGTAAAAGATGTTCTTGCACGTCTAAATTTACACGTAGACAATTTGAGGGGGAAGTGCTATGATGGTGCCTCTGCTATGAGTGGCAGATTTAAAGGACTGCAGAAATTAATTGCAGACTTACAGCCAAAGGCGAGTTATGTACATTGTGCTGCTCATAGTTTGAACTTAGCAGTTGAAGACAGTCTACGTCACCTGCCCTGTGTGAGAGACAGTATGAGTCTAGCCAAAGACTTGATAAACACAGCTAGAGAATCCCCTAAAAGAATACAAATCTTCAGAAATATCAGCACAGACGACAAAATTGGCCTTCGCCCACTTTGCCCTAATCGATGGACGATGAGAGCTTCCAGCATTCAACAGGTCTTGAAAAACTATGAAAGTCTAGTTCAGTTTTTTTTAAACATTTTCCAAAGAATATACTATTGACGCAGCCTCAAAGTGTGCTGGATACCTTGAAACAATGCAGCACTTCAAGACATTTTTCTTCCTGTCCCTCTATTGTTACATCATAAGTCTAGTTGAAGAGATAAATATTAAGATACAGTGTCTACACATTAGTGTAACTGAAGTAGAATCAATACAAAAATATCTCATCTACGTCCTGGAAGACAAGCGTGAGGGTTTCGAGCAATTTCGGAAGAAATGCTTAGAAAAAACCCAGCTTTGTTGAAGAGCCAGAACTGCCGAGACAATGCAGCATTCCAAATAGATTTGAGAACCCTGCTGCTGCTGCACCTCACATGTTCTCCACTCCAGACAAATATTTAAAGCAACAGTATGTTGATGTATGTGACACAGTGAAATCATGTGTTACAGAAAGGTTTGAATCTACTGGATTTCAAAAAATTGTATCAGTAGAGAAAGAATGCATATCTGCTGTGAACAACAACATAAAGCTCGAGCAGACGCGAGAGTTCTTTTGTCACGATTTAGATATTGGCAGACTCATTTTACACCTATCCATGCTTGGCGACATCGCCCAACGGAAGAATGTAGCCATAAACGGAATGTGTGACATACAGAAGGTGTTCTCGGAAGACCCCACTGTTCAAGACCAAATGCCTGAAGAACTCCTACGTACTGTTCCGGTGACAATCGCTACAGTTGAAAGGTCATTCAGCGCCCTTCGCCGCCTGAAGACATACTTACGGTCAACGATGGGGCAAAAGAGACTAAACAACATAGCATATACTTAATGCACATCAGGTTGTGCTAGACAACTTGGATCTTAGACCGCTTGTAAATGAATTCATAAGAAGCAACTCAGTGCGTAGAAAAACTTTCGCATTGTTCTGAAATGTGACACACTTTTGTTGAGTATGTTGTTAGTATTTTCACTTATTATTTTGTGCGAGATTGTTAAATTTACTGAATTTATTTCATTTTAATTATGGATTTAACTAGCCTATGTTAAACTGTCAAGTATATTACAGAGCTATGGTAGGTAACAAAGTGAAGAGGTAGAAAGGATGAAGATATGGAAGTGACAGTGATCAAACTGTAAGTAACGACAGCTGTCAAGGACAAGCGAGGCATCAGCAGCCTACACTAGGTCTGGCAAAAAAGAAAGACGACCCAATTACTGACGTCATTATGAATGTTAAAAAAAGGTGAGCATAAGACTAACTACATATTACTGGGCAAACAGTAATGTGACAGTTACGTGTGTAACAGTATGGATGTAATTAAAGAACATTGTGTTGTAAGACTACATACATATATTATTATGCTAACAGTAATGAGTTCACTGACCTGTGTAACAGTATGGATGTTGTAATACAAGAACATTGTGTTGTAAGACTACATAAATATATTATTGTGCAAACAGTAATGAGTTCACTTACCTGTGTAACAGTATGGATGTTGTAATAAAAGAACATTGTGTTGTAAGACTACACAAATATATTATTGTGCAAACAGTAATGAGTTCACTTACCTGTGTAACAGTACGGATGTTGTAATAAAAGAACATTGTGTTGTAAGACTACATACATATATTATTGTGCTAACAGTAAGGAGTTCACTTACCTGTGTAACAGTATGGATGTTGTAATACAAGAACATTGTGTTGTAAGACTACATACATATATTATTGTGCTAAAAGTAATGAGTTCACTTACCTGTGTAACAGTATGGATGTTGTAATACAAGAACATTGTGTTGTAAGACTACATAAATATATTATTGTGCAAACAGTAATAAGGTTCACTTACCTGTGTAACAGTATGGATGTTGTAATACAAGAACATTGTGTTGTAAGACTAAATACATATATTATTGTGCTAACAGTAATGAGTTCACTTACCTGTGTAACAGTATGGATGTTGTAATACAAGAACATTGTGTTGTAAGACTACATACATATATTATTGTGCAAACAGTAATGAGTTCACTTACCTGTGTAACAATATGTATGTTGTAATACAAGAACATTTGTGTTGTAAGACTACATACATATATTATTGTGCAAACAGTAATGAGTTCACGTACCTGTGTAACAGTATGGATTTTGTAATACAAGAACATTGTGTTGTAAGACTACATAAATATATTATTGTGCAAACAATAATGAGTTCACTTACCTGTGTAACAGTACGGATGTTGTAATACAAGAACATTGTGTTGTAACACTACATACATATATTATTGTGCTAAAAGTAATGAGTTCACTTACCTGTGTAACAGTATGGATGATGTAATACAACAACATTGTGTTGTAAGACTACATACATATATTATTGTGCTAACAGTAATGAGTTCACTTACCTGTGCAACAGTATGGATGTTGTAATACAAGAACATTGTGTTGTAAGACTACATACATATATTATTGTGCAAACAGTAATGAGTTCCATTACATGTGTAACAGTATGGATGTTGTAATACAAGAACATTGTGTTGTAAGACTACATATATATATTATTGTGCAAACAGTAATGTGTCAGTTATGTGTGTAACAGTATGGATGTAATTAAAGAACATTGTGTTGTAACACTACATACATATATTATTGTGCAAACAGTAATGAGTTCACTTACCTGTGTAACCGTATGGATGTTATAATACAAGAACATTGTGTTGTAAGACTACATACATATATTATTGTGCAAACAGTAATGAGTTCACTTACCTGTGTAACAATATGGATGTTGTAATACAAGAACATTGTGTTGTAAGACTACATACATATATTATTGTGCAAACAGTAATGTGTCAGTTATATGTGTAACAGTATGGATGTAATTAAAGAACATTGTGTTGTAAGACTACATACATATATTATTGTGCAAACAGTAATGAGTTCACTTACCTGTGTAAAAGTATAGATGTTGTAATACGAGAACATTGTCTTGTAAGACTACATAAATATATTATTGTGCAAACAGTAATAAGGTTCACATACCTGTGTAACAGTATGGATGTTGTAATACAAGAACATTGTGTTGTAAGACTAAATACATATATTATTGAGCTAACAGTAATGAGTTCACTTACCTGTGTAACAGTATGGATGTTGTAATACAAGAACATTGTGTTGTAAGACTACATACATATATTATTGTGCAAACAGTAATGAGTTCACTACCTGTGTAACCGTATGGATGTTGTAATACAAGAACATTGTGTTGTAAGACTACATACATATATTATTGTGCAAACAGTAATGAGTTCACTTACCTGTGTAACAATATGGATGTTGTAATACAAGAACATTGTGTTGTAAGACTCAATACATATATTATTGTGCAAACAGTAATGTGTCAGTTATGTGTGTAACAGTATGGATGTAATTAAAGAACATTGTGTTGTAAGACTACATACATATATTATTGTGCAAACAGTAATGAGTTCACTTACCTGTGTAACAGTATGGATGTTGTAATACAAGAACATTGTGTTGTAAGACTACATACATATATTATTGTGCAAACAGTAATGAGTTCACTTACCTGTGTAACAGTATGGATGTTGTAATACAAGAACATTGTGTTGTAAGACTACATACATATATTATTGTGCAAACAGTAATGAGTTCCATTACATGTGTAACAGTATGGATGTTGTAATACAAGAACATTGTGTTGTAAGACTACATACATATATTATTGTGCAAACAGTAATGTGTCAGTTATGTGTGTAACATTATGGATGTAATTAAAGAACATTGTGTTGTAAGACTACATACATATATTATTGTGCAAACAATAATGAGTTCACTTACCTGTGTAACCGTATGGATGTTGTAATAAAAGAACATTGTGTTGTAAGACTAGAACATTGTGTTGTAAGACTACATACATATATTATTGTGCAAACAGTAATGTGTCAGTTATGTGTGTAACAGTATGGATTTAATTAAAGAACATTGTGTTGTAAGACTACATACATATATTATTGAACAAACAGTAATGAGTTCACTTACCTGTGTAACAGGATAGATGTTGTAATACAAGAACATTGTCTTGTAAGACTACATACATATATTATTGTGCTAACAGTAATGAGTTCACTTACCTGTGTAACAGTATGGATAATGTAATAAAAGAACATTGTGTTGTAAGACTACATACATATATTATTGTGCAAACAGTAATGTGTCCGTTATGTGTGTAACAGTATGGATGTAATTAAAGAACATTGTGTTGTAAGACTACATACATATATTATTGTGCTAACAGTAATGAGTTCACTTACCGTGTAACAGTATGGATGTTGTAATACAAGAACATTGTGTTGTAAGACTACATACATATATTATTGTGCTAATAGTAATGACTTCACTTACCTGTGTAACAGTATGGATTTTATAATACAAGAACCTTGTGTTGTAGGATTACTTACATATATTAATGTGCTAACAGTAATGACTTCACTTACCTGTGTAACATTATAGATGTTATAATACAAGAGCATTGTGTTATAAGACTAAATACATATATTATTGTGCAAACAGTAATGTGTCAGTTATGTGTGTAACAGTATGGATGTTGTAATACAAGAACATTGTGTTGTAAGACTACATACATATATAATTGAGCAAACAGTAATGAGTTCACTTACCTGTGTAACACTATGTATGTTGAAATACAAGAATATTGTGTTATAAGACTAAATACATATATTATTGTGGAAACAGTAATGTGTCAGTTATGTGTGTAACAGTATGGATGTTGTAATACAAGAAATTTGTGTTATAAGACTAAATACATATATTATTGTGCTAACAGTAATGAGTTCACTGACCTGTGTAACAGTATGGATATTTTAATACAAAAATATTGTGTTGTAGGATTACTTACATATATTATTGTGCTAACAGTAATGAGTTCACTTACCTGTGTAACAGTAAGGATGTTGTAATACAAGAACATTGTGCTATAAGACTAAATATATATATTATTGTGCAAACAGTAATGTGTCAGTTATGTGTGTAACAGTATGGATGTTGTAATACAAGAACATTGTGTTGTAAGACTACATAAATATATTATTGTGCAAACAGTAATGACTTCACTTACCAGTGTAACAGTATGGATGTTGTAATACAAGAACATTGTGTTGTAAGACTACATACATATATTATTGTGCTAACAGTAATGAGTTCACTTACCTGTGTAACACTATGTATGTTGTAATACAAGAACATTGTGTTAGAAGACTAAATACATATATTATTGTGCAAACAGTAATGTGTCAGTTATGTGTGTAACAGTATGGATGTTGTAATACAAGAACATTGAGTTGTAAGACTACATACATATATTATTGTGCTAACAGTAATGAGTTCACTGACCTGTGTAACAGTATGGATGTTTTAATACAAAAATATTATGTTGTAAGATTACTTACGTATATTATTGTGCTAACAGTAATGAGTTCACTTACCTGTGTAACAGTATGGATGTTGTAATACAAGAACATTGTGTTATAAGACTAAATACATATATTATTGTGCAAACAGTAATGTGTCAGTTATGTGTGTAACAGTATGGATGTTGTACTACAAGAACATTGTGTTGTAAGACTACATACATATATTATTGTGCTAACAGTAATGAGTTCACTTACCTGCGTAACAGTATATATGTTGTAATACAAAAACATTGTGTTATAAGATAATATACATATATTATTGTGCAAACAGTAATGTGACAGTTACATGTGTGACAGTATGGATGTAATTAAAGAACATTGTGTTGTAAGACTACATACATATATTATTGTGCTAACAGTAATGAGTTCACTTACCTTTGTAACAGTATGGATGTTGTAATACAAGAACATTGTGTTGTAAGACTACATACATATATTATTGTGCAAACAGTAATGAGTTCACTTACCTGTGTAACAGTATGGATGTTGTAATACAAGAACATTGTTTTGTAAGATTACAAACATATATTATTGTGCTAACAGTAATGAGTTCACTTACCTGTGTAACAGTATGTACGTTATAATACAAGAACATTGTGTTGTAAGACTACATACATATATTATTGTGCTAACAGTAATGAGTTCACTAACCTGTGTAAGAGTATGGATGTAGTAATACAGGAACATTGTGTTATAAGACTAAATACATATATTATTGTGCTAACAGTAATGTGACATTTACATGTTTGACAGTATGGATGTAATTAAAGAACATTGTGTTATAAGACTAAATACATATATTATTGTGCTAACAGTAATGAGTTCACTTACCTGTGTAACAGTATGGATGTTGTAATACAAGAACATTGTGTTATAAGACAAAATACATATATTATTGTGCAAACAGTAATGAGTTCACTTAACTGTGTAACAGTATGTATGTTGTAATACAAGAACATTGTGTTGTAAGACTACATACATATATTATTGTGCTAACAGTAATGAGTTCACTTACCTGTGTAACAGTATGTATGTTGTAATACAAGAACATTGTGTTATAAGACTAAATACATATATTATTGTGCTAACAGTAATGTGACATTTACATGTTTGACAGTATGGATGTAATTAAAGAACATTGTGTTGTAAGACTACATACATATATTATTGTGCTAACAGTAATGAGTTCACTTACCTGTGTAACAGTATGGATGTTGTAATACAAGAACATTGTGTTATAAAACTAAATACATATATTATTGTGCTAACAGTAATGAGTTCACTTACCTGTGTAACACTATGGATGTTGTTATACAAGAACATTGTGTTGTAAGACTACATACATATATTATTGTGCAAACAGTAATGAGTACACTTACCTGTGTAACAGTATGTACGTTGTAATACAAGAACATTGTGTTGTAAGACTACATACATATATTATTGTGCTAACAGTAATGATTTCACTAACCTGTGTAAGCGTATGTATGTTGTAATACAAGAACATTGTGTTATAAGACTAAATACATATATTATTGTGCTAACAGTAATGTGACATTTACATGTTTGACAGTATGGATGTAATTAAAGAACATAGTGTTGTAAGACTACATACATATATCATTGTGCTAACAGTAATGAGTTCACTTACCTGTGTAAAAGTATGTATGTTGTAATACAAGAACATTGTGGTGTAAGACTACATACATATATTATTATGCTAACAGTAATGAGTTCACTTACCTGTGTAACAGTATGTATGTTGAAATACAAGAACATTGTGGTATAAGACTAAATACATATACTATTGTGCTAACAGTAATGAGTTCACTTACCTGTGTAAGAGTATGGATGTTGTAATACAAGAACATTGTGTTATAAGACTAAATACATATATTATTGTGCTAACAGTAATGTGACATTTACATGTTTGACAGTATGGATGTAATTAAAGAACATTGTGTTATAAGACTAAATACATATATTATTGTGCTAACAATAATGAGTTCACTTACCTGTGTAACAGTATGGATGTTGTATTACAAGAATATTGTGTTATACGACTAAATACATATATTATTGTGCAAACAGTAATGAGTTCACTTACCTGTGTAACAATATGTATGTTGTAATACAAGAACATTGTGTTATAAGACTAAATACATATATTATTGTGCCAACAGTAATGAGTTCACTTACCTGTGTAAGAGTATGGATGTTGTAATACAAGAACATTGTGTTATAAGACTAAATACATATATTATTGTGCTAACAGTAATGAGTTCACTTACCTGTGTAACAGTAAGGATGTTGTAATACAAGAACATAGGGTTGTAAGACTACATACATATATTATAGTGCTAACAGTAATGAGTTCACTTACCTGTGTAACAGTATGGATGTTGTAATACAAGAACATTGTGTTATAAGACTATATACATATATTATTGTGTTAACAGTAATGAGTTCACTTACCTGTGTAACAGTATGGATGTTGTAATACAAGAACATTGTGTTATAAGACTAAATACATATATTATTGTGCTAACAGTAATGAGTTCACTAACCTGTGTAAGAGTATGGATGTTGTAATACAAGAACATTGTGTTATAAGACTAAATACATATATTATTGTGCTAACAGTAATGTGACATTTACATGTCTGACAGTATGGATGTAATTAAAGAACATTGTGTTGTAAGACTACATACATATATTATTGTGCTAACAGTAATGAGTTCACTTACCTGTGTAACAGTAAGAACGTTGTAAATACAAGAATATTGTGTTATAAGACTACATACATATATTATTGTGCTAACAGTAATGAGTTCACTTACCTGTGTAACAGTATGTATGTTGTAATACAAGAACATTGTGTTGTAAGACTACATACATATTTTATTTTGCTAACAGTAATGAGTTC
>PNEQ01088924.1:0-11088 GCA_003012365.1 Medauroidea extradentata | reverse complement strand
GATCTCTCTTACCTTTGTATAGGACGCTAGTAGATTATATCAGGACGATAGCGTGCTGGACAATACTACCTCGCAGCAACGTTCACTGCATTGGTTCCTACATCTGGTCCGCGGTATAGGTGATCTCTCTTACCTTTGTATAGGACGCTAGTAGATTATATCAGGACGATAGCAGGGAAATGTTAACTCACATGGCTGTGTGATAGCCGCCAGCTTGAGTTACCAAGTCTAACAGTGGCTGAGTTTTAAAGCTTAAACGAGAGCAGTTATCACAAATATGTTTGGCAGTTTTGTTTAAAATTATATTTACCATATAACCTGTTTTTAAAAGTAAGTAATGACTTAAAAGTTAAGCAACAAAAATTTCGTTAGTCGCATATTTAGCAAGATCACAGTTTTACTGTCTCGGAAAAATTTTCCAACATGGAGAAAAAATTGTACAAAAAATTGGCAAACCGGTTTTTCATATCTGGTAGAGTTTGGGCTTGAAAAATAACTATCGCTAAAACCGTAGCAGCATGCGAGCATGGTTTAAAGTACCGTATGGAACAATATGGACGTAATGCACTGAAGTTGCGAAGTACGCCTCTCACTCTTGTGATCTTAGAGAACTGCAGTACTAATTTTAACTGCTCAGTATTTTATTGGAAAAAATAATTCTTTCACTTGTATGCTTAATATGGTTGTTCAACATGAACGTTTCCTCGCAGTATACTGAACAGTCCTGTAATGTAGGCAGCGTATTGACCAGGTGCCTGTTGTTTGTCCTTGAGAACTGCTGAGAGATGAAATGTCTTTGCCTGATACTCCAACTACCTAGAACAATAAAACTACCAAATATACATCAGGTTCAACTGATGTGCTGCTAGTTTGCACGTTCCAGCCTAACTGACTCTATATCTCCTCTACAAATTTAATCTCTTCTAACACTTCACTTAACACTAAATATTAGTCTTTAAAGTATAATTTATAAGCAGTAATTTTTTATTTGATGTGACTAGCATTGCGAATTATTACTGTGAGCTAAGTACTGTTATTTGAGAGGATACTTAACATTTTATAGGGGGCATTGTTCACTTTCATATTATAAACGAAGTGTCGGAGGAAATACTGAAAACGACTATTTTTACAACTAGTAAAATTGTACAATGCTATGAGTATTTTCGTACTTGCTGCTTGGTGTTTTTGACCTGCATTCATATATTAGCGATACTTGTTGACTTAAATGTTATATTATGTAAAGTATTTACCAGTGATGCTTTACTAGTTGAGATATTATGCACGTAATGTAAATTGAAGTAATTTATTGGCATGTATTCAAATAAATCTTCTTGAAATATGAAATGATGAAGAAATAACTAATGTAAACAGACGGGTGACTCAAACACTTTAAGTATGTATGCGCCCACACATAAGTCTTGATTTTCTTGAGAGTGAGAATTTGGAATATTGTTGCACTGGGACTTAATAATGCGAGTATAGAGGTTTGTGGATGCACATCGTTGCTTATGATCGGCAATATTTGTTGATTGAAACCAGTGATGTCTGCTATCTTACTAGCCACTCGCGTGTTCTCCGCTGTCGTATTTGTCTAACGTGTATTCGGATATACGCTGGACTCACATTCGGAAGAACCAGGGTTCCATCCCCGGCTCAGACCATCTTGATTTCAGCTTTCCACGTACTTCGTTCCAAACGAATGCTGGTATGTTTCCCTAACAAAGGCCATGGCCGGTTCCTCTCCCAGCTGCTGTCATTGTAGCAAGCTGTGTGTTGCCATCTATATTGACGTCACTATGCAGACTTGCAGTATGCTGACAACTTCAACCTGCTCCATGTATCCTGGGTGGAGACATTTAACAAGCTGCGGCACTTTTTTGTTATATTATACATTTTACTGTAGTAAATGAAGGACGTGGCGAATTACCGGCAATGATTTGTAAGGGAAACATTGTATGTTACTATTAGGTGTGTATTATTGCACTGAATTAGTACTAGGCATTATTTTGTGTTTATTGCATGTCGATAGGCAATACATATTTTAACATTAAAGTTAGTTTAATTGGTAGCCACGACATTTCAGTGGTGAAAACAAAATGTTTTTGTGTTGATCACAGAATACATTTTAAAGAGTAAATACCAACAACATATTTGCAGCTGCCACAAAAAAATTATTTTTCGTGCATTACGAGTTTAGGAACAAAAGCCACTGCTAATACGTAACTAAATTATTTTTCCCAAATCATTGTTAGACAAATTATAAATAAGTATTCCCTTTGGCATCAGAAATATTGCCTTCTGCCGGACTCTGTAGCAAAGTCGGTTAGTCGCCGGTGAATGGTGCGAGATGTCCTGGGTTAGAATCCCTGCTCGGACATGGGTGTTCTGTTGTCGCTTTACTTCACTCTTATCGCCTCTTAAGACCTTGGCTTTAAAGTGCCTTAAAACCTCTCACCTTGAGTTAGCGATTTTTCTCGTAAAGGCCAAGCACGATACAATAAACATGGAAATACATTTTTTGCTGTGGGGTGTTTGTGGTCGATATGAGCTCACAGGAATATCTAAGGGAACACTAAGAGATTATACCAGTGACCCGCGTTCTTAGGAGTAGGCGTCATAGTTGAGCTGCCCTTCTTTGTTAGGCAACCACCGTGTAGCAGGAGTACTGCTGGTTGCAGCACCTGCAGGCGACACACATGTCAGTGTAGTACAGGCGTGTTATATACCTGCGCTGTACACTGACTCGCACAATAACTATACATATCACCTGTTGTAACTGGAAACTGTACTGTCTACTTTATATCAACACTAGTGCCCGTGTAGGGCTAAATATGTTAGCTGACTCGAAGAAGGTTCAGAGAAAGAGAGAGACTTAAATATCACATGTGAACGTAAACAGGGTATTTGCTAACCGTGTGTGAAGACACGTGTTGTTGACTGTCGTCTAAGCAACCAATCTCCAGAGAGGTAGGAGTAGGAAGTTATGCTGTAGTGTTCGCTGTACGAGGCAACACCGCACGCCTGCCAAGTGGAGTCTTGCCGCATGTATGCTTGTCTTATGTTCCCTGCTGTACCTCTGTATTCTGGCTCTCTGTATCGTCGTCACGTGACTGTAAACACATTCTTTGTAACGTGAGCTCACTGCGTCAGGGTATGCTGTACCACACAACATACAAGGTCTGTACTGCAGTTGTCACATCGCGACTATGTCATGTACATCAGCAAATATGGACAGTATACTACATGACATTATATTGTCAGGCTTTTCCTTCGTGTAGCTCAGTTGAAGCTGTGTGCCTACACGGAGAGTAGCCGTGTTGGAACATACACTTAGGAACCAACTAAACATCGCAACATTGTGTGTATATATATATATATATATATATATATATATATATATATATATATATATATATATATATATATATATTCAATGCAAACAATGTATTGGTTTACGCCTGGTTGCTGCACGGTGTAGTTAAATACAAGCACACTGATTGGTTGTTGTATGTTTGAGTGGGAGAAATAAGTTGCAAGTACTAGACAGGCCACACCCAGAGCGCTTGGTGCAGTTCTGAGATAGAGGCTGCGTGCGATTGTAGCACTACGTAGGTATAATATCAGGTAGTGATGTTCAACTGTCTGTCTGGAGGGCAGCTTCATGCCAGCTGGAGGTTGTATAGTCATACAGGCAGGCATGCATGACGTCACGTACAGCTGGGATGTAGGCACAGCGGGTCTATTTATTGGGGACATTTATGAGATGACCATGCACGAGACCCGGCTTCAACACAACTACCAGCTACTAGCTACGGGCCTTCGTACAGTACAAGTACTCTCCAGTTAGTGTGCATGTAGCAGTGAAAGCCCACACACAGAGCAAGGAAGCAAGAAAGAAATGTTGCTGCTATATATAAGTGTGTGTATAATAGCGAGCAGGTAACAGGTCCGGAGCGGCGGAAGAAAGGTGTGTTCGGAGAAAGGGAAGAAAGTGAAACTCGACTGCAAAGAGCCCTGGGCGATATTTGTGAGAGGGAAACCCGCTCCTGCCCCTCCCAGAGAGAGAGAGAGAGAGAGAGAGAGAGAGCAGATGCTGGTCGCCTCTCATCACGCCGACTGAGCAGGAAAGTGACCGGACTGGAATGAAACATCCTTCATTGCTACAACAACTACCTTCGCTAAAACGTATAAAAGACATTGTCATCACGAGAGCGCTGACATTCCTTGCACCAACCAATGTTGACTCACAACTTTCAAAGTAACTATTAATTACATTTCGTTTTTCTCTGATCTTCGTAGTATTAACTTCCAACATCTTGAATTGGTGAACGCAACCATGGAGATCCTGTCTTGAGAATGTATTGTATGACTGACCCCCTGTACAGTAGCTGTGTTGTGTCATCTCCATACACAGTAGTCATAGGCCTATATTCAGGACTATTATGTATCATCTCGAATAAGCCGTCACTCGTAAGACATGCACCGTACGACGCTGAACGAAACAACCAATCACATTTCTCCTCGTCATAAGCTCCTCACCTTGAATACTGACGCAACATAGCACGTCAGTTGGTGCATCTGACGCCTAGATTCTTGTGTCGCTTGAAATAGTTTGGAGCAATACGACATTATCGTTTTGCCAATGAAGAATCTCCAAGGTTTCATATCGTTAATTAATTTTGTAAATGTTAACGTTCGCTCGGCGTTGCAATGTAAACTAAATAATACACTCTAAAACAATAAACTAACCTGATAATTATTAAGGGAATGTTCCCTCACTTGTATGAGAACCTCACGATACTTTGCATCATGTGAAAAATTACCTCAATGCACAACAAAATTCTACAAATACGTACGAGAAAAGTACCGTACTATGTATACTAAATATTGTTTTACTTCGTAAACATGCGTTAGTCTGAAAGTAGCAACAGTCGAAAGGTTAATGTGATGGATCGCTGATGATAGGTGTCGTGTTTATAATGCGACTGCTACCGAACGTGTTCATATTATTATTTAAATGTTGTGTCGCGTGTATGCCTACAACGACAATAAAAATGTTTGCTTAAATGGGAGTAAAAATATTTCTTTAAATAAGTAATTTTTCCCTTCATGTAATTGTAATTTGCTTCCCTTAAATGAAAGTGAATTAATTTAACCTTAATTTTAGAAAGCAATAATAATATAATTACCAGTTTTATCGCACAGTGTACCATTCCTCAGCTCGACAATTCACTGGCGCATTTATGATGGGTGTAAAAATGTAGCTGGAGCGAATTTCCCGAATTTTCTTTCTGTGCATTTCTTTTGCATTAACACAATAATTTAAAGAACTCTTTATGCAACGTTTCCTTTCTGATGTTAAAGTCACCGTGCAACACGTAGCCGAACTGAGATTAATGAAAAGCAGTAACATTTATCTGAGTTAATATTTCAGCAAACTGAATTGTGTTCATTGTAAGAGTGAATGTTCGGAAATTTCATAGAAAGATTTTTTTTTGTGGAAGGGGTTGACTAGAGTGGTGAGTGTATCAACAAAGGTACGTATAACTTTGAAAAACTACGGGGATTTTTCTGGAATAAAGATACGGATCCTGTACACACAATGCTTCATACTCACCACGTGCTCAAGTGGGCAGTTAGTTTATGTGACAATGTATGGTAACATTTATACGAATGAGATATTACGGAAGCATTAAAAACATAAAATAAACATTGTTACTGTACGTTTTACACAGAACCTAATTAACAACGCCAACATTTTACTAAATAACTGAAGTAGTCAGAAATGATACAAAATGTGTTGTGTTAGCAGTTTGAAGGTTAACCACCAGAACGCAGCACACTGGACAAAAATGCGTTTTTCGTTGGTTTTGACTTGTGTTGTGTTGTCTTTTGTCTTGTGTTTGTTGTCCACTGTTTATTGTCTATTTCCATCTTGTTTCATATCGGGAATCTGGTTCTATATTTGTGTCTGTCTTCTGTGTCTGGGTGTTTCGTTAATATTTGACTGGATTCTATTTCTAGAATACTTTGTTGTCTAATAAAACTTTTATTTTGGAAAATAAAAATTAAAGAATTCCTCTAGGATTGCTTTTTTTTATTTTTTTCTCGTTCGTTTTCTTACTTTGTAATTCAATACAGGTTTGATCAGCTAAACATGAGCAATGGCGTATGTCCACAATCCAATGAAATTAAACAGTTAGTTCTACCAGTCGAGAAACGACTAGATTTAACGAACTTGTCTGTCGTTTATTGTCGGTTATGATGTAACAACTGAACTGAGGGACATGTTTTTTGGCGCCTTAGCCACGAATGTTTTAAATTTCGACATTTACGTGGCGCGTCATAACACATCGGTGGTCACAATTTGTTGTCAGACGTTGCAGACGTATTATGACGGGGTTCAAACAGATCCGTCATAGAACTCAGGGGTTGGGACAGGCGGTGGACACTAATATATCAAGTCCACTAGTGTTTATGGCCTTTTTAAAAGTATGTTTGTAATCAAAACTGTTACATTCATTTCAAGTGTTCTGTCGGGATATGTGCAGTTAGATGTATAAACTTTATAACTAGTCGTCCTAATGGAGAATATACGGTATGGTACCTCGTCGAGAATTGAGGAAGACAAGTCATTAACAAAGCACTACTACACATGGCTGTCTTGACAACAAACAAAACACGGTCGTGATAGCAACTAACTGCACATTACTTCTACATGTCATATGTTTGATTGTATCTCCTCCCTCTTAGACTATATCAAACATCACATTGTGCTAGGTATCTGTACCTCTCACTGGTAGCTCTGTCACTGCAGAGCTGAGTCTACATCATTGATATAATACATGTGATTGCCACTATGACGATGGAGCCAGCCAACTTGTTGCCAGGAGCATATTATGATAAGTGGTGCTTTCCAAATATGTACAACATGTAACTATATGTTTGTCACAGATGCGCTCAAATACCACTAATCCTACTGCAATGAAACTGTGCTGAGTTGAGCGTCCATCCGCCAGGTTTCTGACAACATACATGTATATGGTGGGTGGTGGAAACAATGGGGTGGAGGGCGGGGGGCTACAGGACAGCAGAACAAGCTACCCAATATTTTAGTGAAAATATTTCTAAAACGGTTACGCATGACCATAATTATGCACTATTTAGAGTTTCAAAATTAAAAAAAAATTTCAAGAACCTAATAAGTTACCGTAATTTATTACTTTAACTATCAGTACGTATGTATATAATTACTTATGTAAAATCTTAAGTGCCGATAAAACTTAAAAGTTTTTATCAAACACCTGTATAAATTTTGTTTTAAATTGAATTTATAAAAGTATATTGAAATTATAATGAAATATTTTTACGCGTTAGTGAAGATAGTTTGGAATAGTTAGACTGAAGTTTGCTCGATTCAAAGAGGAATGAAATATTAAAGCAGGAGAACCGAGGCGCGGACACTAAACCGGCTAGTTGTGAACGAAGAATGTCGAGACCTGGGTCCTTCAACCAGACCTCGTAACTAGGAATGCAGTCCACGTAAATAAACTGACATGTTTCTTGGTCCGAGCCACAACAAAGTCGTCCCATTGTTTCTCCTAGCTCCAGCACTCTCATATATTATGTCATGTACTTAAAATTAATTGCCGCTGTCACTAATCATGCTTTGTAGTTCAGTGCTTGCATTAGCTTATTACATTACATTAGGGATATTACATATGAAGTAGTATAATGTGACTGTGAAAACTCTTACGGTATTAATCATTTGAAGAACAAGTGATAACGTGTAACAATAGAGTACAAAAATAAGCACAGTATTGTGAAATAATATGTATTAGTGTAAATAGCCATTGTGAATAAGTACCACATCTCTTCAGTTCTGCTACGTAATACGAGTTATGACTTGTGCATGAGAATTGCCTCATACTCTTAATACAGGCTGAGGTAGTGAACCACTGTCATCCAGTGATGGCAAGTAGAGCGATGTTGATAACTAGCAGTGCCTCGTCATTGGTTGGAAGCTGCGTCATTGTTCTGAGAGTATAGGATCAGTAACAACTAGGCAGCTACATTGTAGGGAGAAGTGGGGCGCGGGTACTGGTGGGTGGTACATACAATGTCCTCCCCCCTAGCTGTTGTCTGAGGTAGAACCAGCGAGTATGTAACAAGGCAGTCCTATCAACGAGAAGCTCTAAGTGGACTGCAATTCCCTATCTGACATATACGTTAGAACACGTTTCATGTATGCTGCAGAGAGACCTTTCATAATTACTATGTTCATAATATCAAGTTCCCCATTACACTTAATTTTTACATACTTAATATAACTGACTATGTTTTAATTACATTAATGTTTTAATTTCGTTATATTTCATTATAACATTTATTTATCGTTGACAAGTTGTCCGACGGAGATGGGAAACTTAGGCAATTGTTGATAAAACATTCGTTTTCCTTATTTCAGTTGCGAGGAACTGCACAGTTTTACACTTATGTCCCGTCTCGCCATATGGCATTGTTGAAACGAAGAAAAAGTGATGGAGGGTTTTGTTGACTTCGGCTACATTCGGGTGCATTCGGCATAGCTCGGTTATGTTCGGTAGTGGTCTGGTGTTCTCGGAAATGCTCGGGTAAGTAGTTGAGGTGATGGCTGTACGTGTATTCTTGAGGGAGCGTATGCTTATTTATTTACTTTGGCGGTGCCTTTGCAAGCAGTAAGATAGTTCACTTTGTCTCCTGTGTTTGAAAAATTATTCTGTTACGTTTTCTGTACAATACAGTTTCTACCTTGATGTATCAAAGCACGTTTCAGGACAGTATAGTTGTTTATATTCCCTCTCAGACCTCGTAGTTGTTACCAGTATGTATATATACAACATGTAATTGTAGTCAGTAGTAGTCAGGCCGCTCACACTTGTAGTTGTAGGCCGAGGGGGGGGGGGACCTTCAGTCTTGTACGTCTTTATAATTATACAGATGGGCAGACTTACAATATTTGCATCGTGATACACATACGTTAATATGCATACATATCCAATAATCTGGATTATGGCAACCTGAATACCAACCAACTATTCGGATACATATTCAACCATCTAGACTGGTACTGGACTAATTATCAGTTGCGACATAGGAGGAAGTAGTAATAGCAAATTATATGCACATGGCAGAAGAAAATTAACACATATTGTACGAATTCCGGTAACCTTATTTAAATGGAATAACGTAGATATTTTTGTCACTGTACAAAATTGGGAAAAGTAATTCACGTGTACGTTTGATGTATAGGATTATGTCTGCTTGTATATTGCGAGAAGGCTGTTTAAGCCACGCTGGAAGGCGGCTGGAAGGCGGCTGGAAGGCGCGTATATGAAATGTACAACGCAGTAGATTCAAAGTATTGGACAACCCTGTCTGGTTTTCTTTATTTCCGCGTATTTGCCCATGGGGACACTTTTAATAGTTTCTAAAAAAAAAAAAAAAGGACACAGATAACTTACGACTCAGCGCTATAATAACAACACAGTCGGGTTTCTAATTCTCGTGTTTGTCTAATACGATTGTTTTTACACCTAAAAGTGAGCATGTATCGTTAAGACCGTTACATAGATTTCTTGAATATGTGGTTTTACGATGTAGCCTAATTTTCCCAAATCGAAAATGTCAAAATTCTGGCTTAATATCGTAATTAAGTTTAGTCGATAACTAGTAGAACTTGATGTTTTAGGGCACATAGTAAAGTCAATTAATTCCCACAAGTCTGTGTGACAGGTTTACAATATCTGCTCTCTTCCAACATTTAAAACATGCAAGTGAGATAACAAGCCAGGGAGGTCACGTGCTTGCTACCTGAGAGCTTGGTTAGCATGTACTAGGGCAGTGTTCAGTTGTCTACCATCGTGTCGCTCAGAACAGTAACTGTTTGCTGCAGCCAGAAGAGGAATATGTTGAAGGTATGTGTTATAATGCTGTCATAATGTATAAAGCGAGCAAATCACGCGTCTGTGCAAGCCAGACTGTGCTACGATAGAAGGTTCAATCTGCCCTGCTTGTCTGCAGGCGAGATATGAAGGCAGTGTTTGTTGTACAGTAACTTCTCCCATTATAAGTAGACAGTAACATATTCTCCAATAAGCTGTTGTTATCTATATTCTGTTGTTATTTGATGATGTAGTTTATGACAGGTGTGTACAGTTTTGTGACGAGACACACATGTTCTGAGTTAAAGCCGTACAGATCGAACTAGGCATGTTGACGAGAGGAACAGTGTTTCAAGTAAACTATATATAGTCAGTATCCACACAACACCTTCAGTGTTATAGTATGTTGGAGCCTAGCAGTGTCTTGTCTCTCAGTATGATATGATCAGTCGCAGTGCTGTCTAGTACAGCCTGCATCTATACATCACGAGCCTCCAGTTGTCTGTCCTCTACAACCTGACTAGAAGTATGCTCCTGCCTCCCTTACTTCTAAAGTGGACCTTCAGTCCAACAATTATTACTACAGACATGAACAATTCGCGTTTTCTTTACGCCCTAAGCTAGGATTCCAGCAACTGTACGTGTCTTAGCCAATAGTACAGAAGTAACTACATATCACTGTGTCATAGAGCAGCCAGTGAGCAGATAATGTCTGCTTGAATACACACATGTTCTTGGAGTCTAGCCTACATGACACGTCAATGAACACGCCAATTGTCCCAGTCTCTACTAAGTGCTTCTTACAGGTCAAGGAAACATATTGTCGCGAGCCGCGACTGTCTGGCTGGGCGGTGTAGTACGATACTGTGGTGGCGGAGCTAGGACACCCCCTTCCCAACCACTCCTCGGCGCCGTGGCTGTCGGGCAGGGCGGCGAAATACAATACAGTGGCGGCAGCACTAAAATGCCTCCTCGGGTGCCGCATGGATTGTATTACTCCATGATAACCACCTGCACCCAGTATCGGGTAACCGAGAGAAAATATCGTGATCTGGAATGATCCTGTTCCCTCTTTATCTCTCGGGGTGGTGCGTGACTTTGAAGCGACATCTTTCCAGGAGGTTGGAGAACAGAGACCCGCCGAGATAATTCGAGAAGAAGGAGG
>PNEQ01088921.1:0-41702 GCA_003012365.1 Medauroidea extradentata | reverse complement strand
GATAGATGGGGGGTGTCAGTGGACGAAACTAAAAGGATAGTATAAAATTAACATTTATGCCCCTCTTGACGAGTTCCGCGAATCGCTGTTGTTTTGGCGGCAGGTTGAAGACAGATTATCTCTGGCGCGCGGCGCCGCGCCGTCTAACTCAACGACCTGACCACGAATTATTCCTTGGTTTGTCCTCATAGTATTTAAGACATTAATTTTCTCTCTACTTTTTGTATTTATTATAACATATTCAACTTTCAGTAACTGATTATAGGGTTATGTACAAAAGTATACATTATCAAATATAGAATAGAAAATTAATGCAACATCCTTAATTTCATTGAAGATAGAGTTTGAAACCTACAATTTTTTTAATATTAATTTAAGAATTTTGACTCTCCCACTAAATAGGCGTAGGCCTACATACAACTGTAAATATATATATTTTATTTACTTAAAGGCACATTTTCAACAATTCATAATAAATATATGAAAGCTAATTCATCTTATGTCTATATTACGGTTTTTAAAGGTATCATAACTCATTGAAACGCAAATATAATATTTTTAACTTTGTACTATTTGTTATGTAAGTATTCATACTAATATTATCGAGACTGCAGTAGTAAAAGAGAGAGGCAGTTATCACATTTAAAAGTACAGCTTTCATTCAATTTATTTATCATTCTAAAAATTACAGTTTGTTTTAAATAAAAGAACGTACATTTTTAAATAAAGTAATTAGAGAAAATTGGCCTTATTACAAATTATTGGTATGTAATAGCAAATACGTTTGTATTTTGCGTTACTAATATAAAATTCATTATTACTAATCGGAGAGATCGATGCATCTCTACTACGTTGCTAAAAAGTTAGTTTGAAGATTTATACGTAGTGTGTCCTGAAGCAGTAAACGTAAATAGTCGCTGCTAATGAATTTCTTTTTGAACTGAATTATTGAGGTTTCAAGTAGTTTGTTTACTGATATGAATTTCAGATTTATTTTAAGTCAATCTACACTAAAATTACAACACACTGCCTGTCATGTAACGGTGTGAAAAAATTATTTTTTGTACTGTAGCTGCCCTTCACTTACTCTGTGCAGACAGTATAGCCACGCTGATTTATAGCGTTAGGATAATAAATACAAATCTTTTTTCACTCACTTGTGCAAGTGCTAATTTTTCTGACAATACGACTAAACATGTTAGTTATAGTCTATGACTAAATATCTTAAACATAGCATGCTTACTTTTATGCCCATTAAGCCAAGCTAACAAACACCGTAAATTTGTGGAAAACAGTATGGAGAAGTGCCACTAATTTACTGTAGCGTACCTCGTAAATATAACACACGGTGTCTTACATTTATACTTAAATACTCTCTGTAAACATGTTGGATATGTATTTGTATTTAGAAGTTCTTTCCTTTTTACTGTATGTATGTAACTAACGCAGTTATCGCCCAATACAGTTAATGCGAGAATAGTTATTTCTATTCTATACCTACGTTGATGGATATTCATAATGTAGGAATTTCCTTTATGAACTAAATACTTGCGAGAAAAAGGTTACATACAAAAGCCTATTAAGATTTCCAGTGAACCTTTTTAATAATACAAACCATGTAAATATAAAGATCTCATTAACACTAAGTCATTTTCGTTCCTCTAAGAATGAGATGAAAAATGTAACACTAACTTTAACGCTCTATAAAAAGTTCCTTTGTACACCACACAACGCCAGAACCACGACATGCCTGAAGAGGTTCCTCATTCATTGCGATAATTCAGCAAAACGTATCTTCTCCAAGAAATTTGTGGCATGTGTTTTACTATGAGCTGGCGCTTCAGAGGCAATAATTAAAAATAAAAGTTAACGTTCGTAAAGATCTTTATACAAAAATAATGTAAAAAGTTCGTAACAATAAATAGGAAACGGAATATTTCGCGAGTTCAACGACATGCGTGTAGGAATCCATTTTCCTGTTTTTACACAAGCCCCGACCATTTATCCACGAGCTGCTACTCGCTGTAACAACACACAGTGAACTAATAGACGGGCTCGAGTATGCATAGGACAGTGGATTATAACACGTCGTTCACTGAACTAGCGAATTATTCCTTTCCCTAACAATAAGTGATCAAAATATGTGTTTCCGAATAAGAGTATGTCCATGAAACAATATTGTTCGAAACACATTAATTTCTTGACTACATAAAACATAAACTTTGTACTTATATAACGGCAAACAGATAAGTGTAGTTTATTATACGATTGCTGTTTATTGTCTTAAAAATTCATGTGACAGTTGCGGCAGATCACAGGTAGCTCTTTAAGGGACGAACTTGGTAATGTAAAGGATGGAAGTTCTAATCTAGGTGTCGGTTCAATTTTTTTGTTATATATTAATTTGGGATATAACTGAGGTTCTACGCTGTAGTGGACTTAACAAAAATGTAAATAAAAATACAATATGCATCACACCGCTTCTGCGAAAAAAAAAGAAAACTAAGTCTTAGTTCCAATTTGCATAAACAATATTCTTTAAGTGATGAGACTGTGTTAAACTGTAAGCAAAATAACTGCATGTTGTAAAAATTGTATATATTTTAAAAATTAAATTAATTTTTCTCTCTCTTCCACTGTAAAATAAGTGATTCGGTTTGATGCTCTATTTTAGGTTATTGATTTATAAATAGAATAAAATAATTACAAAATGTTATACATATCAGTGAAGAATAAAAAAAATTCTGCAAACCGTAATTTTAAATGTATTCGATATTTATTTTTGTGATATTACAAAATAATGTGTAATTTTAGCTTACATCGCGGGTGACCAAATTAAACTATAAAAAAAGTAAAATGTTTGGTACACAGCATTAGTTAAATAGAAGTATGAAAATGAATAACTGTTTTTTAAATATAATTTGTCTTTGTGAACTAAACTACATTTGTTGGATTCAATCATTTTTCGGTGTCTTGCGGTTTATTACTGTTCGTTGGCTACTTATTTTTAACATTTACATATTACGTTACAAAAAGTTCATCTCAAACTGCTATATAAGATTTTATGTTTAAAGAAACAATTAAAAAATATAAAATTATGTCATTAATTCTATTTCTATTTAAATCCAAACCTTCATGTCTAGAGCCGAATAGAAGCATTAGTTTGCAAATCATGTCACTGTATTCACTGTTATCCTGCCAATTGAGCAAATATGTTATGTGAAAATATAAAGTGTAAACCTTTACGAATAGTTTTGTTGTTTTAGATCTGAATAATAGAGACGGAAATTTTTGGAAATGCAACTATATCTGAATTATATCAAAATAACTTATTTTCAGTTACATATGTGTTGCGATTGAGTCTACAATATTATTTAGTTATATATATATATAAAAGTTTTAAATGGAACTACCATGAATCCTGTAAACTATTAGGCTTATAGACAAGAAGGGCACTTGTAAAAATAGTATTTTATGTTCTACGATATCTAATTAAGTATATAGTAAAAAGTAACATTACGAACTAGAAAGTTAGTAATAAATACATATATATAACTGACATTTACATAGTAAATGTTGTGTAGATAAACTAAGAGTGAAGTTGTGTTCGCGTCGTTGAGCGAGACCATGCCTCGCGCACGAAATATTCTGTCTTCTACCTGCCACCAAAACAACAGCGATTCGCGGAAATCGTCAAGAGGGGCATAGAAATTTAATTTATACTAACCTTTTTGTTTTCTTCGCTGATACCCCCCATCTATCTCGTATAACAAAAAAGTTTCTCGCTTACTATAATTTACTCTGCATTTTCCAGTCAAATGTCAACATGGCAATGTTAAAAAAATTTTTAATAACATGATAGTTGCAGAAAATAAATTTGATCTACATTATCATTGGCAGCATAGTTCTTAAATGCAATATAAAAATTTTGAGTACATTTGGCTGAATAGTTTTAGATTTATGATGAGTTTAGTTTGACAGATTTTTGGGGTGCGCGAGCATGCATCGGCTTGCGCTAGCTCCGAAAGACCCAAAATGGCTGACGATTATACCCACTCTTTATAGTGCCTTAGAGTAGACTTATCGTCTTAAGTCTACCACAATACGTGTTTCCGTGCCTCATACTATAACTATGCTAAGGTCCGGATACAATTTAACATGTATATCTTTGTTAGGGCTCCGAGAAAGGCAGCACCATTTAGATGAAGTTAAATTTTATATTAGGAATCGGAACACCATTTTTTCTTGAAGTTAGTAAAATGCATTATTATAGCGTTTTAACTTTGCTTAGATGCCTTCAAATTTATTCTGTAATTTTATATACATATTACCTGATAATGCGAGTGAGGCTGTATTCATATCAAAATATTTGTCTAATGAGAGCATATTTTTTAAGATAGGTATTTAAGATATTTTTGCAGAGCAATGTGATTTACCAGATAGTTATATCTATGTATAAGAGTTCACTGACTGAATTACTTACTGCCATATCAAACTGCAGTCCTAACCGCTGGACCTAATAAACGTCAAATGGTTTTGTGTGGGTTCCCTTTACGTGGTAGAACAACACTAAGAAGGACGTTTTCGAAATTCGTCCCCTAAGGGGATGAAATTTGTTTTATAAGAGTCGTCTGCATAACTCGAACCCGACATTCCATCGCCGTGACTTTTACCTCACTGGGTCAGTGATAAAATATGCATATTAGCCAATTTAAGAATTTTTGAAGTTCATCCTTTTAAGATGGCGAAAGGACTTGAATTGTGTTTTTTTCTGTCGGTATCTGTCGAACCATTCTGGATACAGAGATGTTTTTCATTTCAAAACTATGCGTATATGAATACCCAAAAAGTAGACTTGGGATTTTTCGAAATTTGTCTCCAAGTAGTAAAAAGGGGGAAATGTATTTTTTATTAATCGTCTGTATATCTGGAACCTCTACTGCCTATCGTCACGATTTCCACGTAAATGTGACGCCCATACAATAGCATTAACTGTCTATAAAGTTATTTGTCTCCCCCTAGAAATTTGAACCCTAAGGGGGTGAAAAGACATGGAATGTATGCTTTAGAGAAATTCATGATATTTACCGAACCCGTCGTTTTAGCGTTATGGTGATGAATATGTAAATGCCCGAAAACAGATTTCATAACTTTTCTAAATTCGAACTTTCAGTGTTGTGTAGTAATGAAATATGTTTTTAAATTAATCGTTGATTACTCTTGACTCAATCAGGCTGATATTTTCACAAATTGTTAAACATGTGATGGTATAATTTTGCGAAATTCGACCCCTAAAAGAGTGAAAATCGTAAAATTTGTTTTCAGTTTCCTCATATCTTTCTAAGCAGTTAAAATTTTGAGATCTTTTTGCGTCAGAATTGTGCTTACGTAAATACGAACAATAATTATCAGATTTTATACTCTCGAATACCCGAGGAAAAATGTAGTCGTGAACTTTTCAAATCAGACGATCCGAACAAGAATGGCCATAGAGTACTAATTTATAGGGAAGTTAATATCACTGTTGTAGAAGTACATCTGGACACTCGCCTATCTACCAGTGTATTTTGCTTGACCCCTTTGTTGTTTGACTGCTATTCACCAAGTTACTGAGTGTGTTGCGCGTCTTTGGCGCTGCGATCGGGGCGGTCGGCCTTAAATTCCGCACATTTTTTTCCCCAGTGTTTTCATTATAAAGTAAACAAAGGTTGCCTAAGCCATGCTTTAGGGAGGAGATCGAAGTTTCCAGGCGAGTATCCAGCCTGTGCTTCTAAGGCCGTGGTTAAAATATTGAGGCCGCCACAAAATTGTTTTCTGGTTACTACAAAATAATTTTGCTGGGAAGACTTCCTACAGATTTTTTATTTCGGTGCATTTTTTTGCTTAAAACGTTGGCTATAACTATTGTCTAGGATTGCTGTTGTTTAATTTTCGCAAATTGGCTTCAAGAAACCCACTGTTACAGACTAATGCTTTTAGCGTTGAATTATGTATCATGCCCTCTTATGTACATCCGCTATGTGCTCAGTAACTGATTATTTTTTTATGTATTTTAACGTACTTTCGACGACACTGTCATAAATGGCCGTGCTCGAGGTAATAAGCATCATAATATGTATATTACTTATACCACTACATTCTCTCTCTTATTCAAGGTCTGTTTAGTAAGGCCCGAGACTGTTGTTTGGCAGAGATAGACTTAGGACAATTTTACCCATAGGTACCTATTACAACTTAGCCTGCTGCAGATTGGTTAACTTGATGGCCGAGCTGCTAATCTGGCGTACAAAGAGATCTTTCAATTGAAGTAAATACTCGCTGACGAGTAATACATGCGGGCTATGTCGCAGGCGGACTGCTAGTTACATCATAAAAATAATTGTTTCTTTGTTCGCTTCTATGCCGTTCTATATAAAACACCCGATTGCGATAGCATTTTGGTAAGTTTTGCATGCTTCCACGACGATTTATGCTTTAAAAAATAACTTTGCGTGGGAAGACGAAACGAGGCACAGGGACAAAACAGGTTACCCAAATAGTTTAGTGAACAAAAAAAAAGTTAGTTGTCAGTGCGTGCGCCCGCAAAGGTTTTAAGACAAAACGAGGTTCAGCGGCAGAACAGGTACTCCAAAAAATTTGTGAAACCAAATTTATTTTTCAAAATGTTTCTAAAACGGACATTTATGGCTCTTGACATCATTTTCCCCCGTTTATAACTTTTCAATGCTTTTATGTTTCAGAAATTTTATCGCATTCAATTGAAAGCCCCATAAATAAAGTTTGTGGGTACCGACTAGTTATGTATACGTAACAAAAAAAAATGTCTTACTCGAGCACTTTATAAACTGTTGCAACTTTGATACTGCTAGGCGTCTCTACACTTTTTTGTAGAATGCAAAAAAAAAAAATGTTTTGTTCATGTGTTTATGCCAACAAAAGTATACCATGCCTGTATACAAAGACATGTCTTCGACATCCATAGTGGTTTCTTGGAGACACTAAATTCAATCTGCTACATGTGAAACCGTTGATTATCCTAGTTACCAATTGCAGTACATTAGCACCTGCACTTTTTACCTCTATTATTTGTTGTGAAAAATGAGCCAATAAAATTCTGCTCCGCCAAGAACACTTATCTCTACAGTACTTAACGTTTTGAACAATTTTTCGACCTCGCTCTTCGTTATCCCAGTTCTAAGAAGTGAAATGTGAAAATTGTGACCATGCATAACATTATAATTTTGTGATTTCTTTATATGGTTAAACATTGCGCTTGGAAATTTATTTATTTAGAGGAGCATGCGTTCGGCTCAGTCGTCCATCAAGTTTGTAAAGGACGCATGGGAAATGTGTAGACTACAAGGGGAGGGGGTTGTGGCTATGTCAAGTGAGCACTTTGATCATATTTTCTGAAATAATACTTACAAATATTGTTGTGACTTCAGGCGTAAACTGTTTACCACTGGACAATCTATACTATTAACTTTGTTAATAATTGGCAGGAAACTAATAAAAAAATATTTTCCTATCTAAGTAACTAGGATTTACAAGTGATCATTTTAACCGGAACCACCTTTAGTAGCAATGCATAGCGAACGTATCGGCAGCCGTGCGAAAGCAGCCATTGTCGGTAACTTCACGTAAGTCACATCATATCTCCTGTATACTAACAACTCCATGGTCGTGTAGGTTTGACGTAGAGGCAGATATGGCTGTCGACCTGCGTCATGGCAGGGGCAGGCACTTGGTGGACCTGACATGCGGAGCCAGAGGACGGAGGCAAGCAGGCAGGTCGCGGTGTTATCTACGCCTATTTCCGTGGCGACTGTTGAACGTCACTCGCTGCTAGCCTGCACGCACATTGCTGCTATCGCTAGACGCTTTTAGCCCTCTCTCTCTCTCTCTCTCTCTCTCTCTCTCTCTCGTGTTGCTGCCGGATCAAATAAATCGGCATTCCTTTTCCCCGTACGTACATATAGACTACACCTTCCCCCAGAGTTTTCATCTGCACGTTCTATTATATCGTATCACGTACACTATTTACAAAAGGCTCACGAGCTGGAGTAGAGAAAGTGTTCTCAGTTACATGATCAGGTTTTGCCCACCACCATGGTTGCTTTGATACACCTGCATGACTGTTCAGTTTTAAAAATAGCGGGAACAAAAAATAATTTTAATGCTTCTGTTCGGTACATTTTGGAAGTGCCAATTAGACACCTTGATTCTTAAGTTTAGGGACGTTTTGTGTTAAGTTGGTAGACTTGACCGGTTGATTTTGGTCGGCCATTTTTGTTGTTGGTATTCGCTTCTTCATGGCAAGTGGGATAAGGTGCGATAACTTTTTCTAAGGTTATTGCGGTAGACGTGCCGTGCACGGGGACATTGGATGATACGTGGTTTTAATTTCGTGGTGTGACGGGAATGTTTTCTTGTTAGATGCTGAGATGATTGCACTAACGTGCGTGGTCCCCCGGACATGAACACTGCAAGATTTGTTCGGCACTCGCGTGTAATTCAGGTGATTCAAACCAGTTTCTCTAAATACGACGTCTGCAGCACATATTTACACGTTATTTATGTGATATTCGTTTTGTGCTTGTTTCTTAGATTTTTTTTATACACAGTGCATTCCTTCGTTATTTTTTTTTTTTGTAATGGTGACTCTGTTAACAGCCGCTTACCGTACTCGAGAGCAGGGTAGGGCAAGTGAGGAGTTGATAGTGAAGCTGTCAGTTGGAATGTTTGGTTACCAATAAACTTTACTCGGGTTACGTTTTACACATATAGGCGGGTATATTGACTAACCTGGAGTTAGGTTAGTTTGCTCAGGCACGTTTGCTTGATTACCAGATTATGTCCTAAAGCCTGCAAGGAATTTAGTGTCTCGTAAGATTCAAAACATACGACTCTTGGGTTCCTTTTTGAACTCCTTCAGCTTAAAGTTAGCTCTGCCCATGCTAACTACTCATTTAATATTACTGCCTCTTGTAGGAACTTGCGTTCCTATCAACGATTTCTAGTTGGACGGAATTGGACTGAATAGAACCCACAAACTAATATATTTTGAACTAATCATACGGAGTAGATCATAAAGGTATGTAATATATCCTAACAAAAGAACAATCACTACTGTACATCGTAATATTTAAAGAGAATATGAGCCCAGAAAAAGTAGTCTATACGAGGTAAACTTTGGCCTTGAATATCTTAGTGCTCGGTGAACTGTGGGTAAGTTCCATTTTGCTCAAACCCGTTCAGTTGTCCCCGCCCTTTTTGTTGGATTTTTTTTTCTAAGAATAATTCCTTGTCGCGGGATTAAACCGTCCAACATGTTACGTGATTGAGAATGTGCGCGGGAGATTTGAAATTACAGCGAGAGCCTAGATAATATTTCTCAGTACTCGACTATTTGTATATAACTTTAGTTAATGTGCATTACAATATCCACACATTTTTGATTCTGTCTTCTGTCTAAAGAAGTGTGAACAGTACGTGCCACACTATTTTGTTTCTCAAATAAAAGTAGTTTTAGTTTAAATTAAATGACTCTATATTTGCCTTTGAGTTACTGAGTCGAGAACACGCATTCTGATAGATTTGCCATGAATTTCACACCTCTTGATAGTGTCTTGCTCTTCCCGGGAAAACTGAAATAAATAATATCGTGCAATTGGGAGTCTTGGGACCAAGGTAAAAACACATTGGCGGCTTTTGCTCGCTTACTGAATATTAACTCTGTATATCAGTGTATCAAACGGTGCCAGTTTGATCACAGGTTAACTTTTGCCGTAAATGTGGAGTTTTCCCCCTCTCGCGACGTATCTTTGTACGGAAACGGGTTGCTTGTTTCGGGTCATATCAAGTTCCTGGGTATTGTTTTGGATTAGAAACTTTCCTGGCGGCATCATGAGAAAAATTTCAAAAATACTTTGTTTGCGGGACATACATAGCTCTTCTGAAGATGCATATTTTACGTTTTTTTTTTTTTTGCGGGGGGGCAGACAGGAATACTCTTCCCAGTCTGTACAGAGCTCTCGTCCTTAGCAAGTTGCATTTTGGCAGACCGTCTGTGCTGAAAGTGTTGAATTCTGTTCACCATGCCGGTACCCGCATAGCGACTGGTGTGTTCCGCACAAGCCCAGTAAAGTTTGAAGTGAGAGTTTTGGTCAGCACTTAACATTGAGGTCTTTAGCGCTGGTGAGTGTGACATGATGCAAGTATGTAGCAGCGCCGGAATTAATGGCCGGACAAAACGTAAGATCGCAGGGAAAGCCCGCCAACCAGTGACGTCGTCCGGCACTATTCTACGTGCGGAAATCTTTGAACCGACCGCGCCGGGAATCAGACCTCGTCGCGCCCCCCACCAAGACGATCACCCAGTGTGTGATGCGCTGCATGCAGTACGACTTTCTGTTTGGAACTCTTGAATTGCACTCGCTCCCTCTGACAAACAAACTCGCAGCCACAAGCCAAGTATCCCTCTGGCCCGCAAGGAAGATGCCCTTGTTACGCACAGGCATTTGCGATGTCTGGGACACTCTCCTGACTAGTCGTCACACCCTGTTGAGTGTCACAGATATGACCAGGCCCGTCGTACTTTTAACATTGGTGAAGAAAGTTCGTCGTTGAGCGACGTGGTGTCATTTTTACATGCGACGGACCTTTTTAAACATGTGATTTGCTCTGTTAGTGTTGTGGTTAGTTTTGTTTTTGTGTTGTGATTCGTATACATTTTCTTTTAATGTGTTGTTGTGTATGTATACACAATTACTGTGTTCTTGTCTTCATGGAAGATTTAGCGTTTAGTTTATTATAACCAGTTTGTGGACGAAGATGACCTTCTTGTCGAAGCGCCTCACAAAACCATTCATTGATTCATTACTACGAAGTAAAAATTAACAGTCTTGAAATCAAAAAGCACACATGCGAACAATTTTTTTTTGTTAAATTATGTATTGATATTAGCACCAAAAATCATCAAGTACTGTACATGAACCAAATGATTGCCAATTCGATACGTTTTTCTGACACAATCCTTGTGTGAAGTGGCAAACTAGTAAATAGACTTATCCGAAACCGCCCTCATTTTTTTTAGGGTTGGAAATCGTAGAGTGGGTAGCTGCAAGAAGCAAAGTTGAAATTTTTTTTCTTTTAATCCTATCACTCTTAAATAAATCATTTATTCCAGATTTTATTCTAGATTATTTAGGTGTTCCATATCATCCTGTAATACAGATTTTACTTAAAAAATTGCAATTTTGCCGAAATGCGGAGTAAACAGTAGTAGACAAATTTACGGAACTATTTGGAGATGTAGTGTGCTACTCCACATCAGTGAATGCAAACCCTTTATACCCAAATATTCAGGTACCTACACTGATCACGTGTGACCAGTCGAGTACCGAAATGGTTTCGAACACTGCCAATGACTTTGGTCTAGTCGCGGGCGGTGTTTACCCGTGCTGCTGTCATATTGATTGTGTGTGTGTGTAGTGTATGTGTAGTGTATGTAGTATTGTTGGGAGATGTGGAGTGAGGGTGTGCGTGTTGCGTGTTGCAGAACGCGAGTGCGCAGGCGGCGCTGCAGGCCGCCTCGGCGCTCTCCGGCCAGAACGAGACTCAGGGCGGACCCAACACCGTGTTGCGGGTCATCGTCGAACACATGGTCTACCCCGTCACGCTAGACGTCCTCTGTACCGTGAGTATTGTATTTTACTCTACTATCGAACACATACAATACTATTGTGTGGGTACAGTTACACATTAATGAACAACACAGGGGTGAATAGAAACAAATACGTAACTTAACATATTCTGCTTCAATGGCATTAAATTACTATAAAACTACTGTTTGTAAACAGCTTAAATTTGCCTATCTTCAGACATAGTTTTTAAAACGGACATTTTATTTGAAAATCTGGCTCTAAATTGTGTTTCTATTCTCTCAATTTTACGACATTTGAAGCCACGTATAGTCGTTTCAACACATTATTTCTATAGAACACTATATATATTTTTGGTTATGTATAATTGAATTTGTAAATGTGTGATGGGCTTGTATATATTCGGGACTTATTGACCACAGTTCTTCACACATGTTTATTTTCCGTCGCACCTGCACCATTTTCGCGTGTTTTATTTGCGCTGTTTAATATCTGCCAATAAATGTCATAGAAAAAATGTTAACATTATCATATTCTTGCCAAGTTAAAATATGTACATCTTTACAATTAAAAATGACGCGTGTTGGGCAAGAACGTTCTCATTGTAAAATGCTTATTTCGTTTTCCTAAGGGGAGCTGGTTGGAATCCCATTTACAACTATTGTCTTGTACATTTTACAAAAAAAATTTGAAGTGACAAATGTTTTTGGCATCCAAGGTTATAACAATATTTTTTTGCAGTACAATAATTGTGATATGTGACGTGTCGTCGAAGGTTATTTTGTTTCAACATTCCCCTTGCCCCGGTATGTATTTGGTAAAGGTTTGACCAAACTACGTTAGTGTAGTTTCTAGTCTGATGTTTATATACCTGAGCTTACAATCGTTTTTGGTAAATAAAAAAATATTTGGTTACTTTGTATTAATTTAATATACGGATCTTGGTTGAATGATGCTTGCCACACGTCATGCCATTACCTCCAATTTGCGTGAAAGTTAAGATGGTGGACTTCGTTGACGTTGTAAACATAAGTTTTCTTGTCGCAAACTGTTACGCCCCGCGTGTTAATATTCGCAGTGGTAATCAAGAAACTTAGGCTTATGTTCCAATCAAAACGCTTGTGTCTTTCAGAAATGAGAACCTTATTCAAGGGACGCTAATTTCCCGTCGAGTACGCTTGGTACAATAGCGGAGAAGGGTTATGGCATGGTTGTCATAATTTTTATATTTTATAATATACAAATAGTATAAAATAAAAGATGGTGTCGAATTGGAAGTGGCTTGATTAATTCGTGTTTTCGCTACGAGACAGTTTGGCCTCGGTTTTTCCTATGTAAGTTAATTCACCAAAATAAAACTGCATGCACTGTTTACCGTAAATATCCGTACGGAATTCTGTGAGAAATCTCCTTGTCTATAATTTTGATGACCCCCCCCCCCCCCAACAAAAATTCGTGTCAGGACTGGCATTCCTGTGGAAATAAATTTTTGTAAGGTTTCCACCCGCGTTGTTTATTTGCGAAAGACTGCGCATGTTCGTAATATGCACACGTTGCCTCTGTTTGGGGCGGAAGGTGGCTCGCCACGGTACAATAATATATTAGTCTTGGGCAGAGAGAAAGACGTAACGAACAGTGAATTGTTGCTCGAGGGCCGTGGTCAGAGTCAGATGTAGGGCGGGCGTTGTTAGCCTGTTGCCGTGCCAGCGTCTACCGGACTGCACAGTTCTGTCTTTGTTCGCGCCTCCCTAAGGGTTGCCGATTTTCTCTGCTACGTTTTACGCCCCCCTCCATCCACCCATTTCTTCTTCACCCCCTTTCTCGAATGCTTTCTCCGCAGCACTCAATTCTTGTGTCTCGCGGTTGTAACTTGGAGTTTTGAATGAGTTTTGCAGGCTGAGAACTGTGCGCACCGCGGAAGAGAACGTCCCAACCGCCGGTTTTTTTCCTACTCAGCATTAAACTTTGTGGATATGGTTGCTCGGTTAGGTTAATAGCCCTGGCGGTTGAACGTCACTACGATACCTTCTAGTTAGTACTTTTGAATGTTCGTAGTTGTTATCGGACTGAGGCGTTATCCTCCCTCTTCGGATGCAGTTTTATCTCCTGGCTAATGCCGATCTCTTGCAGTGTAGTATATGAGCAGGGTAAACGGTGATTGTCATAGAGTCTGTTACATTCTGAAGTGAGTCGGTGAAGGAGCGAGGACCCACGTGCCAGTGACGTTGCATCGTGTTCTGAGGTCACTTGAGCGGTTCTGCCGCCCAGCACAGCTTTTTGTTCTGCGGTGCGCGCTGCTCTCCCTTATGTATTCACTCCTTCCCCTTGCTTCCTCCTTGACGAGCCACCCACCCACCTCCCCGACCCCATCCCTGCAGTTCCGTTTCGTTGCATATGGAAATGTTTTTAAAAGGCGGAACTTTTCTTCCCGTTGTTATTTTGGCAAGAGGCGTTTGAGCATGAGGCGTGTCGTCGTTGGCCTTTATCATATTTCTCTCTCTCCTCCTATCTTGTTTCCCTCCCGCCTCTCCCCCTCAGCCCCCCACCCCACCTATGAACAGCCTCGTGTGGTCCGGACCTGTGCCATCGTCTTGTCATCCTCTTGTAGGCCTTTCAGCGCTGACCCTACGTGAAGCTGTGCTGCAAGTACCAACACAAATTAAAGATCCTGTTCAGGAATTTCCACGCCAAAAAAAAGTCTTGTAAATCAGGTCCGTGCCATCATGGGAGGGGGGCAACTATTATAACACTACTCCAAGATATCAGAATGTTCTCTACGCCCCTCACCCCCTACACACGAAGTAGTTAGCACGTCCCTACTGTACATAATTTTGGGATGTTGCATAACAAAAGAACTTGTAAGAATAATATGACATTCCACTGTCCTTAAGGGGCCCGCCTCGTTGCCATAAAATCACACTGCAGCGTGTTTGAAGAAAAAGTTTTACACCGAAACTAATACACGTGTGTTCACGCCGTTTCTCTACGAAAAGAACACACACTTCAGACGACTGCCCTTAAGTACTTTCAAGACAACACACGTATTATAAATCCCCTTTTAGGGCACGTAAAAATTGGTCAAAACGGGATTTTCAGTCTGCTATAGCGGAAAATATACTAGCCGAATACACGTGAAACCACTTTAAGTGTAGTGCATTGGACTTTAGTAAAGTGATTTCGTAAATAAAACAATAGGGTCACCACTAAAGTCCCATAGGAAATTTGTTTTTTCGCAAAGACTGCACGACTTAAGCGTAGAGGCGATGCACCGTTGTATGGCCCATACGATGTCGCCCTTAGCACCATACATCACTCACACACACATGTGCCACGAGGCGGGCCCCTTATACGTTTTATGATTTGAGGTGACTTGTACATCCGCCAGGCTGCAGATTAGCAGATCACAAGAGAAATACTTTCCGGGCTTTATGCAACTTCCTTTCGTCTAATGCACGTTTGGGGTATTCACTGAGTAGTTAGGAAATCTATCGGAATTCTGTTGCCCCGCAAGGCACAGACATGCTTTGGTTGTGCGAGTGTAGAAGTTGACATCTTAGCTTTGTCTGGCAGTAGAAATACTTCCTTATTTACGACTTAGGTGGCCGATGGCTTTGTTACTAATCGACGATAAGTTTAGTGGCAAGTGTCGGAAGTAATGGGGCACTGTTAGAGATTAGCCAAAATGTTTGTCTCGCTTATCGTACTTGTACTGCATTTGTTATGTCGCTGGTTGAAATTGTGGTCCAAGAAACGAGGCACTGCCATCAGCCGAGGTTTAAGAAACTGTCGTGTCTGTAGTAGTGGGTATCCAGTCATATTCTAGTAACACCCGTTAGTCGCGGTAAGGAGATAATTCAGCTGTGATCTATTCATGATACAATTGTTGCAATATGCTAGTGGAATCTAGTAAACTTGACACACACCCAAATGTATTTTGTTTTGGTGAAGTGCTGGTCGGCAGTAGTAGATTTAATTGTTTAATTTTGCATAAATTTCTAATGATTGTTTGTTAGTATATTTTTCTATAAAATAGGAGCTGGGTTGTGGGTAGCTTAGACAGTTACGCACTTTGCTTCTATAATAATTTACAAATACAACTTGCTTATTAGAAACATGATTTTGGGGTTCCTAAAAATAATAAAAATTACATTTTTTTAAAGACATATGTAAGTACAAATAGTACTTTACGAATTCGTAAGGTACAAATCAGAAGACGTGGTTGGCCTTAACTGCCCAGAAATAAAATTGTTGTCACTGCCCGCGAATAGAGGCGATACGGCTCTCGAGTGCGACACTTTGGCCCTTATTGCTTGCCTGTCTCGGCTCCTCAAACGCGGAAAATTATGTCTGGTGCAGAGGCATCTCAAGACTGTACGGCGACATGTGTTCATTCCGAGAAACTCGGAAAGCAGAATTGCGCCAACCTCGTGCGACTTGATGTAACTAGTGAACTCGAGAGAGCCGAGACCGAGGGAAGGGTCCCGTCCCGTCGCCTCCAGCAGATATTTCTGCGTGTACAGTTGTTTACAGTACGTATACCAGACTCGGCGTGCCCTTTTGATTTCCATAGCAGGCGGCCGGGCCTCTGCTTCTCGTATCGGAATCTCGTCAGCCGCAGTCTTGCCAACATGTGACGTTTTTGCGCCTTTAAAGCTCTGCTCGACTAGCGTACAGCGACCATGTGCCGAGTGTGTGGTTTTCCTCCCACTTCAGTCTGTTATTGTTTGCCATGTGGTGAGTTAGGGCTGTCGAGATCTCGGAAATGTATTATATGTAGGGACCTGAAAAATCCGCGTTAAGTTCGTGTCACGTTCATAACTGGCCGTTAACTTACTTGACATCCGCTAGAAGTCTCTGAGCCAATAATAATATATACTCCAACATGCCCTATACCAGTGTATCAGCGAGCAGATAATAAACATGTGTTGTCTGCTTGAATACACGGGTATTCTTGGAGGCTAGCCTACACGCCAGTGAACCCGCGAATTTTCTCCCGTCTCTAATAATTAGAGATGGAGAAATTTCGCGAATCCAATGACATGCATGTTAGTATCTAATATCCTATGTATACTCCGGTCCCGACCATTTGTCCACTAGCTGCTACTCAGTGGAACAGCAGACAATGAACGGATAGACAGGGCTTGAGTATGCATAGAATAGATACTAACATACATGTCATTGAATTCGCGAAGTTTCCTCATCCCTACTAATAATATGTAGGGATGGTGACGTATCGCAGGAAAAGTGGGCTATTCGCTTGGCTTCAATGTAATTGAAACATTTCCGACGCATTTCTTACGTTTCTAGTGTGTCCGTCTTTGACTGAGCCAATGGTAATTCTGATTCGCTGCGACTAGAATGTCAGTGATTCGTCTGTAAACTGCTAGGCCGTGCCACACAACCATCGTCCAGTCATACAGCGAGCATGACGCTACACTGGTTTAGAGAATACGCTGGCAGAAAACATTGTCGCCATTTTCCAATCTCTAAATAATGTTAATATATTATAGGTGGTTCGGGATAAAGTGAGCACTTATAATAGCCCTGTTAAATTTCTATTTCCAGACAATTAGTATCATTCCGCGCATAACGGCTAAAGACGTGAAATGTATAACCTCTCGGAACACGTCACTTGATGTTTGCGCGTCTAAGGTAAACTATACAGTCGGTTGGAACCTATATAATCCAATAAAATAAGTTTGTAAATTATATAGAACAGAAATATCTCGAATTCATTTTATTTTATTTCAGTATTGTTGCATTTAAATAAGGAAATACATGGAACTATATTCGGCAATGCGCTCCCAACCTTACAGCGAGTAAGATAACTATTAGGTTAAATTATATGAAGAATGCCTAGGAATTTTTTTTCAATGGTTAAATCTTTAGTGTTCACTTCATTTCGAATAACATATAATACAAAAGCTTAAGGCAAGTTGAGGTAAGAGTTTCAGTATTTATATACAGGCTCGTTCCTCTAGTTCCTCCCGAAGAGCTGACCGCCGTACTTCTAGAATGACAAATGATGTACATGTTTTACCACCCGTCGTATCTCTACGCTGTTACTGCCTTACTCTCCTGTTCCGTACACCGCACCGCACTCACTCTGTTCCGACTGTCATTAGTTGATGTTTGTATTGATAACTACTGTATGTACTGGCGGCATTTTTAGCCACTGGTCCGCTGTCAGTAGATACAAGTGAGCAATCCTAGTGCATACATTACACTTTACTCACGATCGCCCGTGGCTTTCTTTGTTAACTGTGCCTCTTAGCATGAAGCCATCCCGGCGCCCGGCCGCCATGGGCGTGGGGAGAGATCGCTCTACCACGCAGTGGACTTCGGCTAACATTCAATTGGAACCGCCTAACCTTTAGGCGGAACGCTTACCTGCGCCTCCGTCCACCTTCCAAAGGAGTAGCAGCAGCTAGCGAGAGAGCCTAGTGATCCTTCCCAGGATCTCGTCCACATCCTGTCCCCCGACTGAGATCCTCAGCTCAGCCGCCTCTTGGTTTGAGCCTAACCCCTAACAGGCTGACCAGGCCTACTTCCGGGCACTTGCAGCCTAATCATCGACCTTTCATAGAGGAAGGGTCCTCTCCTGATCTGCCCAGCATACGAGCAACCACCACCACTACGAGTTCAAGTGCATACTGTCAAAACAGCCTCCGTCTTAACGTCATGCATTATTGGAAGTGAACTTGACCGTGACCTTTGATGACGCCATTTTTCCATCGTCCGCTGATGGGTTATTTAAGCCTATAAATATTGAGTTGTGAATAAAAACACTAATTTATTTACAGTGTTAATAATATGATGAGGTAAATGAACCTAGAAATATTTTCGTAACCAGTAGCATTGTCCGCATTGTTCAATGCCGCAATAGCGTGCGTTTGTATCAGGGTTTTTAAGTTGATTATTGAATTCGATCGACCACAGAAGACACATTTGCAAGTCTAATTATAATATGACGTAGTACATATAATCTGTCTCACCGGCTGTTACTGCAACCATAGAGCCAAGAAAGTCGTATCAAACATGACGTGATCATTGAAGGATTCTTGCAATGCCGATTTATGACCAAATGAAGTGTTAAGCATCGTATACGCCATGGCTAGCGAACGCTGAATCGCAAAATAGATGTACCAACAGTTATATAAATGAACTAAGTATGGGGAAATGAGCCAGAAAAAATAAAAACTTATAAAACAAACCAGGGAAGCCAGAATTATGTAGTCAGCAAACATTCAAATAATTCCTTATTCTACTATACAGATACTATATTTTACTTTTTTTTATTATTTGTGTGTGTTGATTCCAGCCATTTATGGCTTCCCTGGTTTGTTTTATTCCTTTTTATTTTAATTTTTTTGTTGCTAATTTTCCTGTGCTTGGAATTTTTACGTAGCTGTGAGTTTTCTGTGATCTAACATTCACCAGCAATGGCATATATCCAACAAAACGCCAGATTTTGTCATCACACATGACATCACAGATAGGATAGATGCATGTGTTGGTCAACAATTTTTGGTTTTCACTATTAGTATAAGCATGCTTTTTTCCCTTGTGTAAGGCAAGTATGACTAGACTAATGTTTTCATGACTGATTTGAAATTGGCACATGGTGTTAATCACAAACTCGTGTGTTTACCGAATGTATCTGTACTATTTAAAGGAATTAAGGCTAGTAAAATTGAAATGTTTTCAATTTAAATTAAATTAGAACTTTAGAGTTAGTGGACGTTAGATGGGTTTTTTATACGTTCGAGGCACGGGAACGGCGATAAGTCGAATGTAACACGTCCGTCAAAAACCTCATCGCCTCTAGGAGCGAACGGCTAAACTAGCGTGCAGTGTTTTCGTAGACGCCATTTTTCAACGGGACTTAAAGCCATGACACTGTTATTTTATTTGTGGAGAGTATGTGGTAAAGTCCAATACAGGTTTCTGTTGTTTAGTTTTTCGATTACGATTGATATTTTCTCAGCTACAGCAACGTGGGAAAGTCATTTTTAGCATTTTTAGGAGCTTGGAAATCATATTTTTTTTTATAGCGGACAACATTTTTGAAATCATAGGGGCACAGTTTCAGGTGTATTTTATTTTCGTAGATAAACGCATTGGAAACATTTTAAATATTTATACAAGAAAATAATACCAAGCCACAACACTTCTCACGCGCCAGGTCCACTAACTGTTAATCTTACCTGAAGTCATGTTATGCATAGAATTGGCTGCAATTCGGTATCTATCAAGGCCATTCTCATGCAATTATATTCTCTAATGTAACTTCAGTTAATTTCGACAGTTCTTAAGCCATATTATTTGCACAATGTAATGTGAATTTATCCGACGAGTCGCTAAGAAAACTACTGTGAAGAAAACTAGGCAGATATGTTTTCAGCAGGTAATGTTTTTTTTTTTTTTTTTTTTTTCATTTTGTTAATATTGTAAATGCTGTTGCCGTCGAAATTATGGCATTACTGCATATTTTTTATGGCTTCCACAAAGTGGATGGCAGTAAATATAGTTTCCAAGGTGTGCTGGTCGGTTGAGGTTGCATGGCGAGAGGGGGGGGGGGTCGCTGGCGGCGTGTGACGACGGGGGAAGTGACGTCAGAGGAAGCAGGGGCTGTGTGACGGCGGCAGTCAGGTGCGGCCAGGTCTCGCCCTCGCCATACATTACTTAGCGGCGCCACCTCCGTTCGTCTCACCCCACTGGCATAATCCATCAATTTGAAATTCCCTGTGGCACGGCGAGGTCACCAATCAAGGGCGTCACCTAACTTTAGTGATTTGTTCTTGGCGGATTCCCGGAGGAAGGCCCCCTCCCTCCCAACAGATTACTGCTCGGTCATGCCTGCTACCCCGCACCCCCTCCACCGATCAGTTTTCCGGCCGGGGAGTGACGAATCTAATTTGAATCTCCTGCCTGCTCGGCACAGCCGCCCTTCGTCGCCGCGTGTCGTGCTCGGGACTTGATCTCGACGGCCTGCCCAGGTGTCCCTTCGTCGCCTGCCCACTTGGGTTTGAATCCCGCGTTTCAGGCACCAATCACTCGCCGCATCCTCTACGCGCATGGCGCACTTCGCGTCTCAGGGACTCGCCTCGACTGGCGACCCACCTTGTTAATACACGTTTGTGAAACTTTTCTTGTTTAGACGTCGCTACAAAAATACTCGACTGAATCACGTGTTTAGTACTAAAGTTCTGCTACGGAATGATTGCTCTGTATTATGCGGGATCGGACTGAAAATTAAAACCCAGTTATTTTTCTTAATAACTAAACATGTGTAATATAGGCGAAGGTCTTAAATTTATTCCAAGTTATAGTTGGTCAGAATATGTACCATGAACTGGGGGTAGTAGATAAATATGGAATGGGAACCCGCCTGGGCACCTGTAGGCACCCACCTCGGAGGATGACACGAGCTGAGGCCCTACAGTGGACTGGCGCCGGAATGAGAAGGGAGGGGGAAGTGGGAGATCCCCGAGAACATCGTCATCGTCCGGCACGATTCCCGAACATCGTCATCGTCCGGCACGATTCCCAAACATCGTCATCGTCCGGCACGTGCGAAAATGTCGGACACATCCCTACCGGGATCGGACCCGGACACCTGGGTGGGAGGCAAGTTGTCTGACCACTCGACCGCCGTGGCCCCTAATAGGGGCTGACTTAACACATTTTTACACAATTATTATTTTCTGTATGTCACAACTGTGACATTCAAAAGTGTGATTTTATCGCTATTAAATTTCTTCACGTGGCCTATATTTGTGAGAAATATATTATTGAAATGATCCGAGTCGCCCTATATATCCCAAAACGGTAAAACCACTTATTTTGCGGTACGAATAAATTATAGTTATAGTTTAATTTATGTATTTTTCGAAGCTGAAACTTTGTGTGAATACTGAAGTGTGATTATGATAAAATTATGAACGATGGTACTTCTACCCAGATGAACTAGTTTCCGTCTATATGCTTATCAAGATTCACTGAATCTGCTTCAGTATAACAAATTCTAGGTACGATTTTTAAAGTACGTCAAACAGGCCATCGTCGACAAACGAGAAAAAACTGATAGGGCATATAAGTTCAGAACTAGACAAGTCCATTACTGGCAAACAAAAAAAGAAAGAGTTGGGGGGGGGGGATGGATGATTCATAGCAGAGTAACTTTCCTATTTAATGTAGAGCAAGAGCGAAATAAACGTTGATTGTAGGAAAGTTGTGGGGCGTCACGGCGGGGAGACAGGTTTGTGTTTCCGTTGATTGGGTTATCGGTGCGCGAGTGGAGAATTCCAGACATGTTGCTGGGATGATGTGTCTCGGGGGCTTGAAAGATCCCCTTCACCTTTGCTCGCAACCAATAGTTTTTATATGGCGAAGTAAGGTGGTAGGAGGGACGTTAGCCAATAGAGAGGTCTCTTGTGTGTCGTTATCCACGGAGGGGTCACTTGTTCTCATTACCCATCTCCAGTAGGCCTCCCCAAGGATTTGAGAGTCCCAAGTTCTGTGGTCATTGCCAGTTCACTTTGCTACCTCTTTCTCACGCGCTCTCTTTTTTACTTGTTATACTCCACCTCCTGACTCGGGGTGATACATTAGCGTGTTCTGAATGTAAACATGTGTTGCTTGGTTTGTAGTTACTTTTTCAGTTCAGGCACATACTATTCGTACATTTGATGGGCAACGCCTGACTTGTTAATCAAGTGCTTTGCAGAGGTTTAGTTGAATACGTGTCAGTAAAAAAAAAACCGTGAATATTTGAAGGTCTTACATGAAGATTCCTAACGGAGATATTTGTGCATGGGAATTTCTAAGACTATTGCCTTAATGAGTAGTTTACCGATTTATTGTTGCATGCGGAATTTTTAAAGTGCGCTTCAAGTACCCGTCTTACTGACGTCTCGATAATTATGCAATACGAGTGTAGGACCAGTGTTCAGGCCCGTGAAACCAAATAGTCGCTGGCGACCTCAAGCCAGTTTAGCCTCTTGGGCGTTGTCGTTGATGAGGGGAGTGAGGAGTTCCTAACTAGCAAAACCGGACTTTTAAGAATCTGTCTGGTTGGAGGAATTATGCGTGCTCAAGACGTAGACACTCTGAAAATGTACTTGGATGTTTCCGGGATGTGCTTTGTTAGATGATACAACATTTCATTATTACAGATTTTGTGTTAGGTAGACTGTGGTTCCGTAAATTTGTATGTTGTTAGAGATAGCGTGATACAATAAGTTTTATTTTCTGTAACTTTTTCAAAGCTAGAATGTAACAGATGTGATGAACGGTAATTGACGTTTCGGAAGGTACTGAAACTGTGATCTATAAGGCAGCGTTACACATTGCGTTGGTCAACGGCCGTTGCTGTGATGTAGTAACGAAGCAGAGGAATGAACACGCACATCGGCGTGGCCGTTCCCACATTCGCCGGTGCGGAGTTGTTACCGGTAGTTGGACTGTGACAGTGACTGTTGCGAGGACATCGTCCACCGCACCGTGAAGCGTCGGGGCAGCACACAAGTAAATATACTGAATTGCCCCCACAGTACACGTGTAATGGCCCTCGGTGACAAACCGTTCTTCGGGTTAGGCGATTTTAATGTGTGCTATGGATTGTGTCAAGTTGTTAGCGTTGGTGTAAGGTAACCCTCCACTTTAGGACAAAGGCCACTATTTTTTAAGGACTTGACTGTAAAAGAGAAATGTTGGTTTTCAGTGGCACTAGTCTGGCAGATAATTGCGAACAGTTGTCTTAATTGGAAATAAAACATGAAATAAGTCAATTACAATTTAATTATTATTTTATTATACAGCATAATTTGTAATGACATTTAGTTTAAGTGAAGTGAGGAGAGGGTTAGCACTCAACATCGAGGTCTTTAGCGCTGGTGAGGGGTGGCAAAGCGAGTATGGAGCAGCGCAGAAATGAGAGGATGGGGAAAGCAGGGAGATCCCCGAGAAACCCGCTGATCAGCGGCATCGCCCGGCACGATTCCCACATGCGAAAATCCGGGGACCGACCACGCTCGGATCGGCTTGGTGGGGGGCGTGTGCTCTAACCACTGTGACAACCACGGCCCCTTTTTTGAGTTTAAGAAGTAGATATGCAGTAAACAAATGTTGATACTTAAACACCCAAAAAATCAGTTGGCAAGGGAACGAAATGTGTAGAAAAGATACGTCGTAGTAAAAAAAAGTGAAGTGTACGATGAAACACATTTTGAAGAGTCGGGAAAGAGCATCTTAAACACAAATGGACATTCAAATGAGACTGCTCCTGGTCACAAGACATAGTCGGCAAAAATTTCCTAACGTCCAACCCTTGTTGTTGAGCATTACGTACGTCCAAAGTTACTGACATGCACGGACATACGCGATTCGGTGTCCTCACAGTTCAGTCCTTCTCGTTTGCGCATGTAATTATGCAACGCCCTAATTAGCGAGTACCCTGAATGCGCGTTCCACGTACCTTCTGCGGCGACGTAATTTGTAATTTAATTATTATCTTGTACGTGAGTCACATTGTGGGCAGCGGCGAAGAAGATTTGTGTAAGGCCTCTAAAAGCTTCATCACCAACAATGGCAAAAGGCTGTGGGTTAGAAGTGGTTGGAAGTCAGTGTTCTCGGAAATATATTTTTCCTCAAGAACACCGTCTTTAACATTGTTGAATTCCTTCTTGCCCTTACGCCCCTACGTATATTGCAGCTAAACCGAAATATGCAATTGTCATCAGCACGAGTGATAAGCATGTCTTACAAACTTGTAAAAATTATCTTGACAAACGGAAGCTAGTTGAACTAAATATAAAAATAATAATCTAATTGATACTTTTATACCGAATTGGCTGCAAAACAGCCATCAAAAACAAATATTAATGTTACCATTGGCCTCTACGTCCACATCTTTACATCTTAAGCTCTATATTGCTCTTCAGGACTAGCGGTAACATGGCAGAAGACGAGCTGGGCGAACAAGACGAAGACACGCCGACTGTAACTAAGTCCCCAAACGAATTTTCAAGCAACTCTGCCTCCGCCTCCACAATATCCTCTGTTCACTCACAAGATTCTTTCAAGTGTACCTGGCCGATACAGAAAACAGTAATGACAAAATTTCATATGGAACTTCTAAAAGTACTTAACTCGGAGGATGCCAGTGAGACTGGTTGAAATGCAGGCACAGCAACTCTTACAACGCACTGAGGTACCGCTGTATGTGGGAACAAGAGAACAAACCAACATCCGTTGGTTCTGCCGCAGCAACGGCCGCCGGCCAACTTCTTGTGTAAACGTGGCCTAAGGAGTATGCTCTCGAGTTTATATTTTTTTGCGATATTAGTTTTTTACGCCTAAACGAGAGCAAATATCAAAAATCTATCTGGCAGTTTTGTCTAAAATGGTGTTTGTTCTTCATGTTGGCTGATTTTTTTTTCAAGCCCGTAACTACTATTGTTTTAGCTAATTATGTAACTAACGAAATTCTGGTTGGTTGACTTTTTAGTCGAAAATATTTAATTCCTTGCTTTGAATAAATTATCTATCACGGCAAAAACCAGTTTAAACGAGACTGCCATACAGATATTTGATATGTGTTCTAGTTAAGCAAAAAAAAAAATAATAATTATCGCAAAACAGCATAAACTGAGTATGGCCTTAACGCCACCAAGTAAAAACTAGGGTGTGTGTGTGGCCGATTTCAGTGATTTTTTCCCCTCCTGTTTGACTGATTAAGCTATTTTGAAAATATTATCTTCATATGAGTAAAACACGCGTCTTTGAGGAAATTTTACTTTCTTTCCTGTCATATTTTTCACTCTTTTTAATCGCGCAACCATGGATAGGACTTCCAAGATGCGAGTTTCTTTCAATTTCAAGACGCGAGTTTCAATTTCACCCACAACCGAAATTCAGTTTATGTAGTCTTTTCACTGCGAGCGACACATTTTGTGGCATTCTTGAAAGGTAGTCAACGATGGAATGTTCAGGGGTCTCAATAGGTCCCTATTTACCCTAAAAGTTCATATTTTTGAGCTTGGTCCCAAAAAACTTTTTTTACACAACTTTTTCCTAAAAGCCCTTTTTAAAATCTAAGTTGAATTAATTCACGTTTGTCAGATAAATACATCAACATAGTAAAGAAAAAATTCACCTAGTTATGACATCGTCCACCACATAATATGACAATTTATCTGGTCTTAAAATTATAACTGCCTTAGACATAGCAATGTGTGTATGTCATTATCGTGTGACATAATGCTTCTACGTCTGCCACAAAGTTAAACATTTTGAACATATTTTTTTGGCTTTTGTGATTCAGTCGCATCACTACGTTCTTATCTTTTGATGTTTCGGCAGTTGTTGCCACTGCCATCTTGAGTTAGTCTGTTGACCATCTTATGACATAGACGGAAGTTTTTTTTTGCTGTCAAATCTTCATGTTGTAATATGTTCAGTTTATTTATTTTTTCCTTAGTTTAGTTATTCAGGGGTGTAGCCACGATATTTGTTCGTTGAGGGAGGGGTGATACTAACTTGAGAGAATTTTCACAACATAATAAGGGGACACCGTGTGGGGGTCCGGAAAATTTTCTGTTTTAGTGTGGAAAATGATGCTATTTAAGCAGTTTTTTTGTACCTAAACTGTGACTATAACATTGCTAATTTTATCTTGAAGCAGTTTACTTTAATTTCGGGGGGAGGGGGTAGATACTGATATCCCTCCTCTGGCTACGCCGCTGGTTCAAGTGCGTACTGGAAATCTTTACCTACAATATTTTTTCACAAAATGTTGAATTCTGCTTACCTACCTGCTAGATCTCATTTCCTCGCTGCTGTAAATGGACGTTTCAAGCATAAACCGCAATGTGCTGGATATTAATGACAATGTATAGGCGTGTACAGTACACTTTTGTCTGTAATATGGCATCATAAAATGGTATATTCACTACATAGTGTCTCTTAGACGAGTTATCGGCGAGAAGAATGCGCGAAAGCTATAGGCGATTAGGAATAAAGAGAGACCCAAAAAGCCCAGCTAAATTTTCATTTATATATATATATATATATATATATATATATATATATATGTCCTAAAATACATGTATATTTCTGTTTATTTTATTTCAGGTATTGCTATATAAAATAGGAAAATACACCGACTATATTCGGCAATTTGCTGTCGGCCATAAAAGCGATAAGGCAACTTGGTTAACGTTGAATTCAATGAAGCAACGGCTAGTGATATTTTTTTGAATGTTTAAGTTTTAGTACTTACATTTTCTGGAACAACGTATAGTGACTTTCATCTAGAGGGAAGGATGAGGCACGATGTGCTGTATTTTCCTTAGCGCTCCGCACTTTTAGGCATCATACTCGAGCCTTTAGACTCTAGAAGCAATGGGCATTTAATGTTTTTGCCAGTCAAGTGCTTCGCATTAATTCCCCATTCACGCTTCAGACGCACACAATATTTTCAGTGAGTTAACGAATCACTCGCACGCTGTTTGAGTTGGCGTGTTAACGGCGACCGTTGCCGATGTGGTGCGCTGTTGCCATTGTTTATTTCATTTTATTAGGTTGACTGGGTAATAGGGGGTTGTTACGCTGAGAGGGGACGATGTTCTTGTTTGGTAAGCAGCGCCGTGATAATGTAACGACCATGAAGCAAGCAAGCGAGCGAGCTCGTGGTAACGAGCCGGCAGCACCTATGGTGAAATACACCGGCTCTTCATTCACCATCACGAGTTTGTTAGGGAAGGAAATGCGTTCTTTTAAAGCGGGGTTTATCGCGGCCGCTATGGATAGCTTGTACGTGGCGGACACTTGATGAAGGGTTAGTACGCCACTCTGCCTCCGCATTACGTGCGGCTGTGGGCATCATCGGGCTGCACACCTACGCCTTCGTGTCGGCCAGGGTTGCAAACAACCGCTAATGAGACGCGTAGCCACACCTGTAGTAGTGCCTTTCATCAGCTAATAACAGTTTTCTCTGTGGTGTATTAATTTTGAGTGATACTGCTCCCTGCACTCCCTACCCTAACATTATTTTATCTTAACTCTTTTTTATGCACACTCATAGTGTTGGGGTTATTTTAGTAAACATAAAATGGGTATGGGGGAGATTCTGCATCAAATAAACACAGTTGAGGCCAAGGGAAGTATACATTGTTCTTATGTGTGCAGTGGTGTAAGTATATTTGTAAATCAGATGTTTGTTTGGGTTGGTATTGTTGTTAAGAGGATACGGAACATAAATTAGTACAAAATAATTGTATATATTTTTAAATTACACACACACACTCACACAAAAAAAGGCAATAATTTCATCCAGATTTAGTATTTGCGATGTCAAAATTTTATAAATTGATTTCAGGTCATAAAAGCAGTTGCTTATTCGACTGAGAAATTTAGGTCCATTTGTGGCAGAGGGTAGGTTGGTTTGTTGAGATGTAAGGGGGGGGGGGATAAATTAACACGCAACAAATTTTTGTTGTTGTTTTTACTGAATTAGGATATGTAATGTTGATTTGAAAATAAAATTAAATTCTAGATGTGATACAACAAACGTTAGTTATATTATTATTGTTTCATTGGTTTTATAGCTATAATGACATACATATATTTATGTAAAAGTTATTGTCCAGTGTAAGGCAAAGTAGATGCGTACTGTTTGTTTGGGATTTGACTTTTTTTTTAATCTGTACTTTTGTGACAATATTTTGAGAATGAAGGGTAATGTTGTTGTCATTTGTGACCTATGAAAAGTTTTGTTTGCCTTGAAAATACCTTTTAATAAAGATACGTAGATCCAAAATTTTCTAGTATTCTGGCTGTGAACTGATTGCATTCCAGACCGATCTAATACACTTTTTCTTCGTTGATTTCAGGACACACTCGTTTACAATTTCACTGTCACTATGACATTTGAAGTTCTTCTATATCAGTTCTATCACATAGCTCACACTAACTGAGTCTTCACCATCTCATGACAGACTGTTGCTTGACCAGTACAGTTTGAGTCCCGTGGTTAATTTTTCTCCAGATTTGTTTTAACACTAATCATAATTTTGGCAGTCTCTTTCATGATGATGGGTTAAGGCCATTCAAGTGCTCATTAAAATTGTTACATTAGTAATCCCATTTCTAATAATTTTAAGTGACAACTAAAGGATTCACTAACACGAAATCATTTTTTAAAATGTTTTTATAACTTTTTTACGTAGCCTGTGATATCTAATTTCAGTGTAAATTATTTCATTTCCGTAAGTCAATTGGTTTATGTTGGATTTATGCTCCAGTACATTCAATTTTGACCTTTGAAGCGCTGTTGTGTATATTTTACGTGTGCTAAATATTTTTTACAGTATGAAAGTGTTAGTAGTAACATCTACAAAACAAAAGCAGTTTCATTAAAAAGAATTCCCTCTTGAACAATTTTAAATTATACTCCTATGCTGCACCAACTGATCAGACACAATAATTCCACCTCGGATTTCATAGCAGAAGTAAATCAATTTCCCATCTTTCTTAGAATACACAATTGTTTGCTTCTTACAATTCAAGTTTTTTGAGTGACATTTTCCTTTTGAAAGCACTTTCAAGAACGTGATTATCCTCACCTAACCACATAAGTTGCACATAACACAAATGCATACCTTCAACAGCTGTAACTGTGAATTGTAAACTAACCTGTACTGATGACTGGTAGCAGTTAACGTTTTGTTCATATGCAGGTATGGATTTGGATCGGAAGAGTGAGCAGTGAAAACAATATGATTATACTCCACCCGTCTGATTCTAAAATTGTGATAAAAAGCTAGAAAAAATGTCCCATAGTTATGAGTAGTTTTTGTACACCAGCTTTGCATTATTGTATTCCTTTTACGAATAAAAGTAAAATAAATTGCAAAACATGCTATTTCTTTGGTCCTCTTTTTGCTTTTGTTTGGTAGGGTGCTGGTTTTAACCCAGACACTGGGTTAGCACAAAGCCTTGGTGGATATTTGAAGTATATTTAAAGTGACTAAAGAAACATCATTGCTTCTGTTTTATACTTATTGCTGCTAATTTTAATTTTCCATAGCCATTACTGAAGTTGTGTGAACATTACATGTGTAAACATAGATTTGTTACAGTTATATTCTTGTGTTAGTTCTTGTGCCGTCTGTTTGAATATTATGTTAGTTCACACTTACCTGAATGGGTGATGAAAATAATTTTTTTAATTCTTTTGTTAATACAACTATACACATTTTTGTTTACTTAATTTTTGTGCCTAGGTAGGGGTTTAAGTTTTATTTGTTTTTTGAATTGTTAACTATGATAGTAGGTTGTATTTATTTTTTATGTTTTTATTTTATTTAATATTTTGGCATATTGCCACTGTTTTGCGTGAAGTAACTAAATGCATGTTATATTTAATGTACCATAAATGTAATTTTTATTGCACTATTTGTGTTGCTTTTTGCTTGTGTATTTACCAAGTACAGTCAACTCCCGTTTATCCGCACTAATGGAGGGGGCCGATGCGTTAGATAATCCAAAATCGCGGATAATCCACGTTTACCCTTTCTTAGATCTGAGTAGAAAGAAAAAAAGGTCAAAGTCAATCCTACAATAAAATGCAGCAATATAATACACTAGACGATTATTCACATTAATGATTATGGGGTATACACTCATTATCTAAAAATACAAATAAAAAAAGTCACAAATATTTTAATTACCCAAGGGAAATATCCCGTTAACCCATTCACGCGCAGCACACGGAACAATCTCGCGAATCCATTCATGCGCGGAACTTAACGTTTCGTCTGCTGGAAAAGGTCTAAATATTATTCAAGCCTTAAAATACATGGTGTCGGGAATTGCACGTAATTTAACATTATGCTAGTAAATGCCATATGAATTTATAAATTACCAAAAAAATTGTTTAAAAATTTTTTACAACTTTTTTAACTACTTAAAGTGAAATATTTTACGCGGATAATCCGCAAATCGGATAATTAGCACAGATAATTGGGAGTCTACTGTATAGTACAAAATACAGTAAATTTAAACATGATATTTAATGAACCATTTGCACAAAATTGTAAAAACCTTGAAAAGAGTAGCAAATTGTGATTACTTGTAACCGGTGATGGCATGTAACAAATTACAAGTAATTTCGTTACCAGTAACAATTACTTTTTGAATAATTCTTACTTGTAATTCATTACTTTTAGGAAAAAGTAATTTTTACTTGTATTTTACTTCTCGTTAAATAAATGTAATAGTTACTTACGAGTAATCTTTACATTTTGTTTACCTAGTAGATAAGAGTTTCAACAATTTTTTTCTTCAAATTTAATTACAACCGTTTACCGGTATAAACCACAGCAATTACGTAAATTGATACACAATATTGTGCATAGACTGCAGCCATTCTGTTTTGTTGATTGTAGAACACTGGACGCTATATGTAAATAATAATAAAATATTTATTTAAAGTCAATATGGCGGCAAATGTTTCAACTTTACTTAAATTTTTTTTTTTCGTTTCTACAAGGCTATACTTCTATGACCAGTGATTGCTGTAGGCATCATATAAAATGCAGTCGCCAAGCAATGTTACATCGACTGAATCAAGAAATGATGAATATGTGTTTCCATTTTAAATTTTTAAAAATTACTTCAAACTTTCAAGTACACAGTCGACTGAGAATGTGTGTGTTAAGTGTAAATTGTGTGTTGGCTGTAAGCTGCTGAGTTCGGCATGGAGCAGCTGGGTTCATTCTGAAACAAATGGTTTCATGGTTGTATGAGAAAGAAAAACAATTGCCATTCACTGCATTTAAAGATAACGTGGGTGAGTTAGATAAAAGTTTAAATCTAGCACTTCAAAAAGAGGCCCCAACTAATTAAGAAGCTTTTTTTTTTCCCTGTTTCCTCCTCTTAACCAGTTTTAGAAGAAATAAATTCATATCTTTTGATCTCTGAATTCAACATTAAAATGCTTAGCCACTATCCCACTGTTAAAGCTGCTTTCTTGAAGCATAGTGCTTCTTTACCTTAGAGTGCACCAGTAAAGAGAATGTTAGGCATCGGCAAAGATGTATTGTCACTTAAGAGAAGCAAGATAGGAGAGATTAATTTTAAGATGCAGTTATTCTGCAATTCAATTCAAAGTATTGAAAGTTGGGTTTTTGGTTTTGCTGTGTGTAAGTAAAAATAACAGGGCAGTTTCAATTATTTTATCCTAGAATAATGATTTATGATGGTAAAAACTATGCAAACTGCATCAATGAGGACTAAATATGTGACATGACTTCTAGTAAATAGGTATTGAATTTAAAATGTGTGCACGTCTTTGAACAACGTACGTTTCTGCTGCTACATTTGATAAATATTTCTTCTGCAATGAAATTATTACCATGTTTTTGTATTACCAAATATATTAATGCAAATAAGAAAAATTAAGTTTATATTAGAACGCGTATTGGAAATTTCAAAGTAAACAAAAGTAATTGTAACTGTATTTTTACTGATTACTTTTGTGGAAAGTAATTTTTACTTGTAATTAATTACAAATTTATTCAAGTAATTGTACTTGAGCCCAATTACATTTTCTGTGTACTTTTACCATCACTGCTTGTAACTGTCTGGAATATTTTTTCATTGAACTGCTACACATTGATACAACGTTAAAATATTTGTATCGATTTTGTTTATTTCATTACCAATTTTATGCTTAGTAGACCTACTTCACTCAATTTAGTCTTAAAATTTGTTCATTCTGGGGCACAATTTTTTCCCCTTTAAAAATAGGTCTATAAAATTATTCGTGAACAGTGTATTCAACATCTAAGCAGCCTGTATAATATGTTAATATTGCAGACCTAACAATAGAAATGTGTTACGTAGGGAGATACAAAGGGCTTAACACAAAGTCGACACAGAGGTCTTAATAAGCCAGTAACTCTGGCCGTCAGGAAACTGAAAGTGTGTCACAGACTAAAAACAGCTTATTCGGACCGGAAGTAGAACTTGGATTCTTAGACTTGAGAGTGTAGTGTTTTATTGCCAGTTAATATTGCCACATATTTTCATTGAGTAATTTGATCTAATCTTCAGATAGGAGGATTTAAATTGTAGCCCACAAGGCAAGTAATTGTCATTGATATTATGTTCTGAGACGCTAGTTTTATAGAGGAAATGGAGTAGTCGTAGAAATTTTCAACATACTAATGATGATTATGCCGATATTGAACATGCATGGATAATTTTTTGCTAGGTTGCACAATGACTCTTTTAGTGTACTTATTGTGTTATGACTGGTATTTGGCTCAATATTTTTTCAAAGCCATCTCCCCTTCAATATCCTGAGACACCACTTCAGTAATAATATTGTCTTATACCTAGTAGTGTGATTTATCAACCAGCTTCACTGCAAGGGAAAACAGAGGAAAAATAAATTTGATACCTTATATGTCCTATCCTTTCAACGCTGCAATGTATTACTTAGTTTGAGTTTCTTGCATTTGTGGAAGTGGAGTGTGATGGGAGTCACGACATTTTTGTTACATGTATGAATTTTAAAGATATTTGATGTTAATATTGTTTATTTTATGTTGATATAGTATGATCATGGAAACATGTTCATTAATTTTACTGTGATTTTTTGTTACAGATTTTTACAAGATATGGTAAAGTCCTGAAGATAGTCACCTTTACCAAAAACAGTGAGTGTTTCCTTGTTTCATATTATATATATATATATGTTTGAGTTTTCAGTCAATTTCTTTTATAGTGTAGTTTACTGATGTCAAAGGTTCAGGGACATGTCGGCCAACTTTTCTGGGAGAAGCGGGGGATGAATTGCCATAAAATTATAGGTTGTGTATGATTGTTTGATTTTTTTCTTATTACACAACTAAACCAATGCATTTATTCTAAAATTCAAGGGGAAATTTAATTGGGACTTGATTGTGACAAAAGAACCAAGAGGGGAGGGGATACATTTGTCCCCCTTAGTTTACTTAATAAGTGGGTGGCCGCCCTCTCGCCCCCCTTCACGTTCCAGCAAAGGTTGAGTAAGATGTTATCAAGCAAAATGTACGAGTATTAATATCTGCACATTTTGCCAATATTTAAATGATAATTGGTTCAATTTTTGAAAAATAGATATATTAATTGGGTTTAGTTCTTCAAAGTTTTGTGGATTCCCAGTAATTTAAAGTTTAAGAAATTGCTTCTTTTATTTTGACATTAAGTCTTAAACAGAATTGTGAGGTAGATTTATAAATGTATATTAGCCTAGTTGAATGTGCATTATTTTTTGGCCTTTATGTTTCACCTGTTGTTGCTGTGTCTCACTAATTATTAAGAGTAAGTCAGTACCTCTGTGACAAGCATTATCAAGATATACCGTAAAAAAATTTCAGTTGGAAAAGTTTCTTACCATTTTCGTTCGTAACTCAGGATTTTAATTCATTTAATTATTTACACAATATTTTTTTTTTCACCATTCAAAGAGGTGGCAGTCTCATATTGGCAGCGTGGTTGACCGACATAGATTTTTGCTTGTTTCCTTTATAAACTTGTGTGAAATACCTACACTAAAGGTCGTATTGTTTCAGTGTAATGAAATAAACTTCATTATTTCTATATCACAAATGTTGGCTGCCCTGGGAGTTGTTTTCTGGAATTCCTCATCATGCATTTGCTAACTCAGGTTTCACAGTGAACCTCCTAATGTATGTCGCAGAGAGGCTGGCAGTGGCCTATTCATATTTACATTGATATTCATTAGAGAATATTTGGTGTGGCACCATAGAATTACTCATGTGTTTGAAGTAAAAGTAGGTGCATATTGTAATCTTCTGTAAAAAAAAAAAGGCAACTTTTATATAATTTCCTCTCCTAGAATTCACATATAGTTTCATTAGGTAGTACATATTGTAGGGGAAATTTAATATGCTTTTAGTTATTGAATTAACTGGGCTTTGACACTCTGTATATGTCTGTATCTTATTATACGCTGAGAAAAATGGATTGTTAAGACAAACAAATAAATAAGGTTGATATTAATTTTGTTGCAAGAAATAAATTACTGTTAATTTAACAACCGTAACGTTGAAGTTTCTACTGGAATTTATTTGCTTCAACAGAAAAATTTTGTTGACATAATTTATTTAAAACAAACATATATTTGGTTCGTTGCACCAATTTTTTCGTTAGATGTTATACTTCAACAATACGTGCATTTGATTTTACCCTAAATATGTGTTCCTACTAAAAATATAAACACTAGTTTGCTTATACTATTTTATTTATTTGCTTTTACTATAATATTTACTTGTCTACCGTATTTATGACATACTATACAGATTTGGTTTGAAGCGAGGAAATGTGTCAGTTTGGGAAGTCATTATTGTAATAGCAGTTATTTAGTACTCACGTGTTAGCTGTTATACACACGGTGGTTTAGGAAACTTATCTCATCTTTTTGTTAGTACAGGTATTAACTACATTACTAGTTTAATTTTTGTGTTTGTTTGTATAACTACGTTATATTAATTTACCGAAGATAAGTATAACAGTTAAAATCATTTTACAGAGCGCACACGTGTCTAAGTCTAGTTTAATTTTCATGCTATCTATATTTTGCCGCATATTCCGTGTAAAAATTTGTGAAAGTTACGAAGAAGAAAACAAATGAGAGTCTGCCAAAATACCAGAATCACGAGTTTATCGGAAGTACACATCACCAGTATGTGAATATAAAAATTAAAACATGTTAATAAGTTATAGTGGTCTAGAGGTAATGTGCGGGGTCAGTAATATAAAGGTTGTGGGATTGAATCAGTGTACATCCATATTTTATTTTTTTTATTTTTTATTTTTTTTTTTTTTTAATATTTGCACGTAAATATATTTGTATAAGTAACAGCTGCTGTGGAAGGAAATGTGTTACATTGAAACGTTGTTATAAAGTGTGGCTTACAACACCACCTCCACTTTAACAGTAACCTTTATGTACACCATCTCTCTTATAATACATGCAAAATGTCTGAATAAAAATCTAATCTTGTATTAAGATAATGTTTGTTGCCATTCACAGTTGTCATTATGAGGTTCCGTTGACCAAAAATGAATTTGTTAATTGACATGAAAATGTTAATGTTTAAATTCTGTTAATAAACATCTGTGCAGCTTTGGTAAGACCTCTAGCAATGCCTGTTCTTTAAGTTACTGTACAATTAAATAATATGAGACTTTGGCCATTGAAAGTAACACAGATATTAAACTGCAGGAATTTGTAAATGTTTGCCGCACTACGTGGGCAAGTAGCATTATATGTTTGATCAAAATCCAATGGAAATCTGGAACCATTTTGTTCGGCCGGTCTGAAGTTCGTGTAGGAAGGGGTTGTGGGTTACTATAGGGCGGAGAGGGGGATGGGGGAGTTTTTTTTAGCTCTTTCACTTCAAAAACCTCCTCCTCCAAGTGGGAATGTTTTTCAATTAAATCTTAAGATTCATTTTGGTAAGAGTTCATTTTGAAACTTCTCTTTTGCAGTGTCTTGTATCATTTAATTAGTTAACAATTTCTTATCATTGGTCACAGTCTCCTTCATGGTGATTTCTTACATAGTGCCTGAACTGCATAGCAACATATTACAAGAAAGTTTTTTTGATCAAACTATGTAGTGAATTTATTTCAAACACCTTTCTTATGAAAAAGAAACATTCAAAATGATAAGTAGTTCTTCAAAAATTGTTCCTTGTACACATTAGTATTTTATAGTACTCAAGCATGCTCAAAAGTGTTTTTTTTTCTTTCTTTCTTTTCTTCCAAGACTGCCGTGTCTCGAAATAAGGCTGTACAAAAAGTACAATATATACATGTGCTGTATAGTCATGACCAATTAAAACATAAGGTCACTACTTTGTCACATTCAGGCAATTCACTAATGGAAAACTTACACTTCAGTCCAGTGGCTTAAGACTATGCTCAGCAGTTTTATTTATGTTAGTGTGAGATTTAAAATTATTTTAAACACTTTTCTTTGAAAATTTTAAGACAGTGTGCAGTCATACAATGCATAATTGTGTATATTCTTATGTGTGAAATGATGCACAGTTAGCATGCAAAAAAAAAGTATCTTTCTTGGTTTTGGCTTATTTTCAGAACAAAGTGTATGATACGTAAAGTGCAAGAATCTTTAAAAATAACTGTGGACTTTATTGCTATAAAAAAGATTAGGGTTTAAATGAATTGGCCTATTATTTGTGTCAAAATAACATAGTAATTTTTGATATGGATTTATTAAGTTTGATTTTAAAACTTTGTCAGTATTATTGTAAAACTGCCAATCATGACCTTACTCTGATGTAGTACTTGGCGCTCGTACCAGTGTCGCCATTACCAATCCACTCCTTGGTCCGTAGACACATGTAAAATCTCTGTTTATGCAACTGCCTTAACTTAATAGTACTCCTGAAGTACACCAAGAGCAAAATCGTCTATACCAACACTTTATAACACTTTTTTACCCTTACCTTTTTAGTTCACAGTGTCGCCATGTAGTTAACATATTTTCCGTTTGCGTACTTGCAGTCAATTGAGAGTAATAGTAAAAAATGTTGATGATATTTTTTGACTTTTTGTTTCGTGGTTACATCTTTACTACCTTTATTAATTCTTACTTATAATCCTTTCAGCCAGATTACTCAAATGCCCTATTACATCAAATATAATATTACTGTAAGCAAATTTAATACTGCACCAAAATTTCTCAATTATGTGTGTCTGATAATGTCTGAGATTTTACTGCCGCAAATGCAACAACAGTGGAAACTTAGGTATTGAACCTACGTGCATTCATGGAACTTGTTCTATGGTCCCACTTCTAGTTTCATCTGCCTATCAAGACCACATTTTTTTACATGCTTGAATGTATTGACTTTTTTTTTGTCTGTCACCTAGAAATTGTTTGTTATTTTGGCATGCTTGCAGTACTTTTTCATTAGGATTTGTGAATAATATGCAACCAATTTTTTTTTTTTTGCAGATACGTTCCAAGCTTTAATTCAGTATCCAGACGTTGTTACTGCACAGGCTGCTAAATTGGTAAGTCCCATAATAATATTGAGAATTGACAGTTTCGTATCTTAATTTGAAGAATTTATGGATTGGGTTTGTTATTAAGTGAATGCTCATCTAAAATCCAAATACACATGTTCATGCAATGTATAAACAAACACCTGTCACCTTTTTTCAAGTGGTACATACTTATAAGTAAAAGATTTTTATTTCATTATTAAATGACATAATGTCTGTTTTGTAGACATTCTTGTGACTTCATTTATCTAGCATGACATTTTTTGACTTCAGTAGTTTACACGTGAGGGCATTCCAGAGTTAAACTTTGCGTGATATGAGGAAGTGTGAAAAATGAAAACCAACTGATTTACTGAAAAGAAGTACAGTAATTAATTTGCATTGAAATGCATGTTGTGGACTACTTTATTAGAGGTTTATGAAAGCACACAAAAAAATATTGAAGCAGCCCATTACATATATTTCAATTCAGTAACTCATTTGGTTTTCATTCATGATATTTCTTTGTGGTCTTTGAATTGTGACTTTGCCATGCTCTTATACAAAACCATGAAAGAAATATATAATTCTCCGTTCACTCTTTCCTTAGTTTTAAAATTAACAAAGTGATTTATAATCAAACATGTTCATTAGCTGCAGACCGCCATGCACTGTGATCTTGCATACGAAATAGATCTTTATCTGTCGTATACATATAAATTTATGACTCCATCACCTAGAAAGTTTTATTAATAAATATATAATATTAACAGACGTTGAACACACAATCTATGACGCTATAGGTTATATTATTACTATAATTATGGTTAGCGGACAAAACGTCCGTTCAGTTGATTCATGAGTTATTTAACGGTCGGTGCACTGTTAAACGTAAGAGTTTCATGGTACACTTGCCAGCATTTGTAGTTGTATTGTACTCCCATAATTGTTTGTGAAAACACCGAAAGTAAAGTTCAGTAATGATTACCACTGTAAATATAAGTTCAAAAATAATATAAATTGATCTTTTTTTTCCCCAAAAATATTTATGGACATTAACACATCAGTGTTGTGGCAACTTCGAATGATTTTTCCACATGTCCATTTTCCATTTCAGTTCGTCCGCACCAAAATTCCGTGGTCTGTTTCGCTCTGTCCTCGTGTTGGTAATTTTTACATGGTACATAGACTTCCAGATTCGGTTATGTAATGTTGGACGTGAACAGTTAAAATGTCTTGCATGGTTTTCGAAACATGGATATTATGTCTTCATTATTATTATTAAACTGCCGTGATGTTTATGAGGCACGAATAAAAATGTTGCTAACATTCTTCGTAAAGCGAAGTGCAAAATAATCCAAGAAAACTTTACAGTAAGTATAGTCACTCATTTTGTTGACTACTTTTTTTCTGCATGGAGTACCAAATTTTTTTCTTCATCAGTACCAGATTTTGTGAATACAATCACATTGTCATGGCTTGATAATTACAATTGAATTTTGAAATACAGTATAAAGTAATTTCACATGAAGTCAATTTTTTTTTTAAGTTTTATGTAATTTTTGTTTTTGTATGTTAATTACTTGTACAAAATTTCCATGCAATACTGTTTTTTTTAAATAGATAGCACGCTATTGTTTTCTATGATACATTAGATAGCACACTATTGTTTTCTAAGATACATTAGATAGCATGCTATTGTTTTCTATGATACATACGGTACACAGTTTTTTCTGTTGGAAATAGTATGTCTGCGCGCTGCACAAATTGAGCCATTTAGAAGCCAGCTAAGTGCAGTGATATTATGATACAGTAATTGTTTACCCCAAAACTCTGATTAGAGTAAGTGGAGAATATGTAGTAATGTGTTCAAAATAAAAATCATTCATACAAATATAAAATAATGACTACAGTAGATCCCCTATTTTACATTCCCCTGAATTATAATTTCCCCTTAAATATGAGGGACTATTATGAACCCTCCAGCAAAATGACAAAAGTGTGATACATAGCAGAGACCCAAATAACACAACACATTTGGTGAAGCTGGGGTTTACCCAAATCAAACCTAAAAATTTCGTTTACGTTCATTTATTGCATAGTTACAACTCTGAAAATATAATGGCCATTCAATGACAGCAAACACGAGAAACATGTAAACGTGCATAGATACACAAGTATGATTATAACTCTCAAATACAAATGCGTAAAACACAATAGCATTACATCAATGTTTATAAAGGGCAGCAATATTCGCCAACCTTCAAAATACTGTTCAATTAAAATCTCGTGCCACCATGTCCAACGTGAGACGTGTTTGTAACAATCTAAATTCTAGACAAATTTTCAAACTATACCATGAATATTACAAAATGGAAGCCGCCTGCGAGACACATGGCGAGCTACATGTCACATTAATCTCGGTGATTAGGCATACACTAAATCCACCCTGAAGGGGCCCTTACAAGTCCGTTACAACCAATAAATAAATATAAGTAGTAGTGCTAGTTAATATGCCAAAAGACACACAATTTGTACGAAATGTCAGTGCCTCGGCACTGTCACAAGAACGATTATGGCATAAACAAAGGGGAAATGCACAAAGGCAATTTCTGTGTCTGAATCATTTAACATTAACATTTTAGATCATTAAGTATAATGACCAATCCATGTCCACGGGCTCCTCTAGTACTTTTTACTCTTTTCACCTCCAATAAAGCCACTTTCGGCAGCTGACGACGCAAACATTAATACAAACAAATACCGTGAAGCGGTCTACCAAATTCAATACAAACTGAATACTTAATCTTCAGATTTTTTAAACACTTCGAGCATAAAACATTACAAGCCGAAAACAAACTGTCACAAGGCGGTACGAAACAGGAATTGAGAAACGTCAATAACTAGTTACATTACAACCAGCAAGCCGACGGCCGCCTCCATCGTCTGCAAGGGGTTAAGCCCCAAAGGTTTTACTAGGAGCTCGCAAACTTACATTGGTTCGCCGATGCTGTCCCCCATACAGCCGACTTCGATCCTGCCTCACAGAAGGCCAGTACCGAAAAGACCAAGATCCCACACACCACACGCCGACGCCTGAGCAAGCCTCCTGCTGCGCATGCATGGAGGGAGGGGTGAAGGAGGGGCAAGGGAGGGAAGGTGAAGGTAAAGGAGATTAAGTTAATCGAGAGTCGATCAAAGTCGAAGTGTGCCTATCTTTGCCACCGGGCGCGCCGTCGCCGTGGTGTTCCCAATGGCACTCACAGTGCAAATACATCATTTTTTCTGTTTCCCATTATTTTCCCTATGTTAACTATGCATTGTATTCCCGTCATTTACACTTATGTTGATACTTGCTTCCCCTGATTTACACTTATTTTTTATGATGCTAAAAATATGTTTCCCTTAACTAACATATTAAACATTGCTATCTTGTAAGTTGGATGAAATTTCAATAGAGAGAACACTGTAGACTGTACAAAAAGTTTTAAAAACAGAAGGGCAATTTACTTAATGTTGGTATTATAAATCATGCCTTTTCTTAATCTATGCCCAGTAGCATGTTGATGTTAAACAACATTTTTGTTAGAATATTGATTATGTTTTATTTGTGAAGACTTTTTGAGGTCACATCACATTTGTGCTGCAATTGCAGTAGAACCCTGTTATAATGGACCTTTGTACATATAACATTTTCCTGGCTATAAGGCTTCCTATGTTTGGACCTTAAGGGCGTTCAAGTGGGGAATAATTCATAATTTTATATTTGTATAAAATAGTGTTAGTTTTGTAGACATTACTTAAGAGTACATTAACATCAAACGAAAAAAAATTAGCTCATCTAGTTTTCCCGTAATGTCACTTCAAAGTCAAAATTTGCATATTTTTACTTCATACAAAACTTGAAAACCAGTAAATATAATGAAATGGAAAAAATCTCATCAAAAC
>PNEQ01088920.1:0-41715 GCA_003012365.1 Medauroidea extradentata | reverse complement strand
ACACAGGAGTAATTGTGTGCATAACTAATTGTGTTGTGAGAGTTCTAGTTGATTACTGTTTTGTGTATTTCATAGCTTTGTGAGCTATTAAATCCAGTACTTAATTTAACTCTTTTATTTGTAATTATAGACCTCTATCCCAAAGAACTCATGGGAATTGCCCACATATAAAGTTTGTGCTCTCAAACATGTAACAATAAGGGATTGTGCTATATTTGGCTGAACACACTATTAGAGAAAATGTAAACACAAAGATGCTATGAGTTTGCTATTGAAATTTTACTAAACAGAAAATTATGGGGCAAAATTTCTAACAGTGTATTTGGCCATGAAAAGAAAAAATATGTGAGTTTGCACGAAACGCTTATTGGTTGAGTAGTTTTCAAGTCTGTCTAGTGTAAGGTTTGAAGTTTTTGACAGTTACTGCTTTCCATGATGTATTTTACGAACTTCAGACCAACAACACATTTGTACAAAGTTAACATGTTTCATTTTAACTTTTCTTTACAGTTACATAAAAATCACTTGGTGGCAAAAGGTTAAGTAATTACAGTATTATATTTGTTTACAGCGAGTACTATTGACAAATTCTGCCAAAAAAATGAGAAAATTACATCAGACAAACTATAATGATGTGAATGTGTCACATACATTGGCTTACGATGAAATATTAAAATGCATTGTAATTACAGTAATTTTTAAACTATGTCAATCTCATTTACTTTTAAGAATTAAATCATTTTATATTCCATCAAAACACCACAACAAGTTTTTGCTGACTATCTTAATACCAAATACAACCGCCATACTGGAGAATACATCGTTGGTGAAATGAATGTAATTTTGATGAAATATTATCCAAGAAAGTTCTTCGTAGTTATTGGTGATAATGCAACTAACAGGAAGAAAGCAGGTGAACTGATGGAAAATGAATGTCCTCATATTGTGTTTGTTGACTGCATGGTTCACACGTTGTGGAATGCCATTGTGAAATGTGAGTAAGTTTCTAATAGTTTCCAAAAAGTAGCTGATATCATTAAAATAATCAAAGAACCTCATATTTCAACTTCAGTACTTTATATAATCTGTTGTGTTTTTTTTGTGTAGTGAATTGTTAAAATATATACAGAAGAAACATTACATTTATGTAAATAAATATTTGTAAATAATATTCAGCCATGTAAATGGACTCACAAATGCCTTAATATAAACACTAATATAATTTGTACATTTTATGTGATCATAACTGCAAAATTCAATATTGTTAAACAACTTTTTCACACATTGCGATATTTTCCAGTCCCTAGTAATTGGCAGAGATGGCGGAAAATCACGAGAATCTTTCCTACCGGTATATTTTCCAAATCATTGTAGCGTCCTGCGCCTTGCGTGATTGGCCGATAGTTGTGTGCTCCGACGTAGCAGACAGAGAACAGGCGCTCATTTGTTGCGCACCAGAATTGCCATTGGCCCAGTCAAATCGGGACCATCCAGTAATGAAAGAAAAGCGTCAGAAACGAAAACATTATTACTGTGAAGCTTAGCAAACAGACAACTTTTCCAGCGATAAATCACTGCCTCTAGTAATTTGTTTTGTCGATGAAGAAAGTACAGCCATATGCTGGCTTTCATTCAGCGACAATATTGTCACAGAGACGCTCCACGATGCTCTACATCTCTGTAATTGTAGCCATTGACCTACAGTCCTTTAAGCTAACTGTGCCGAGCAAGATTTGTTTTAGCGGCATCGCTTTCTGTACCGGCACAGCTACTTCTATTCCAGCATTAATTTTGTTACCGTTTTTAGCCTCCATGTATTCTGTGCGGGATGACTGTCCGCGTGTCAGTTGTTCGTTTCCGTATCAGCAGCGCCTGTTTTGGTGTTCGTGTCATTTCCCGCCAGTGTGGTCGTGCTTGTTCGTACGACTGTTTTAACAGAAAAAAGACAGACTATCAATTCAAAAAAAGAGTCAAACACGCACGCACACTATGGCCGAGATGAAATGTAGGCTATTTTAAGTGTATGACTCATACAAGAGTGGCAGCGATATATGCTCAGCACGAAGTGTGTTTCAATGATGACAGTACGCAGACATCAGAAAACTTCGCGGAATGTTAAATTACGGTTCAAGCTAGACTACACATTTCTGTTACGAGAGGAATTCTGACTCGCTCTAGAGAACTGTTGGTGACAAACCTGCAGGAATCCAATCAGTAAAATGTAACGGTTAAAGGTGGTTCGCGATAAAGCGAGCTCTTTTGAAGACGGTCTTGTCTAGGATAATTTAAAATTATTATTTATTGTAACCTCATATGTTTACTTTTGAGAGCTTCCGACCTATACACATTGGTTGTTACTACCGCCAGGGAACTACCAACTATCTGAAAGGATTAATGTAACGAGGGTATCTATAGTGCTCATTTTATCTTGGACCACATGTACATGTGGGGTTAAACACTAACTCGGGGTGGGGAGGGGGGTCAGGAGAAAAATATAAAAGGCTTTATGTTCGGTAGGGCGGTAAACGTAGTAGACTCGCAAAATGTTCCTGCTCCTAATAATAAGACTGATTTTCCTGTCTGACTGGAGGATTCTATGATGCATCCTGCGTGCTTTCGGGCCAAGCCACACAGCAAATATAATTTATTTAGAAAAAATATTTTTCTTTATCTTATTACCGTTTGTCGACGGCGTCATGTATGAATTGATATTATAACTGATTGTTAATATTCATTTTTTAAGGTTTCTGTTCAGCTGCCTAAGCATACCCACGGGCAGGTGTAAGTAGTGAGAGCTAAGGTGTCCGCCTGCCCAGATAGTCGAGTTGTGTGCACGGCATTAAAATAATCTGTACTGTAAAGAAATGTCCTTTAAGTGAATTCTGATCAGCCGAGAAAACTTTCCGTCCGATGACGTAATTTTTTATCACCGTCCAATTTTTCTGTGGTGAGTATCGTTAAAGGCAATATTTCGAAATGATTTCTTAGTACAGAAATGCTGGAATGTTTGCTGCAGCGCACCTTCATCTATAGACATTGCACATAAAACGTCACGACTGCACATTGTGTTAAGCATGTCTTCGACGCGCACATCAAAGCAGCAATGCTCTAAAACACTCGATCGCTTCAGGCAGGCGGGCACCTTGGGAAAACTACATTTTCCTTCCGCAAGTGAAGATCGTTATTTTGTGATTGCAGACGAAATCGCGGTCCAAAGAGCTGTACTCGCAAACATGTGCCCACCTGAGTAACCAGGGCATGGTGGATGGCGAGTTATTCGGACTGACCATAGTCTCAGGTGAGCTGCAGTGAGTACGTCCATACCTTGTGTAATATCCTTGCTCACCTAGCTTGTCTCTTCTGCTCTGGCAGTTCACTTCCCTGCACATTGTGTGTAAAGAATCATGCATGTTTAATGCCATGCTATTCAGTTTCTACTGTTTTTGCGATAATTATTTTCTTGAGCTTAAACGAGAGCATATATCTATAATCTGTCTAGCAGTTATGTTTAAAATGGTTTTTGCCGTGATAGCTAATTTTTTCAAAGCAAGAAATTTTACGGTTTCGACTAAAAAGTCAACCAGAATTTCGTTAATTACATAATTAGCCAAAACCGTAGTATTTACTGCCGTGAAAATATCGGCCAACATGGAGAAGACGATTTTAAACCAAACTGCCAGACAGATTTTCTCGTTTATGCGTTAAAAATATGAATATATATATATATAATATATATATATATATCGCTAAAAAAATTGAAACTGAAGGGCATGGCATTAAAGGGCATGGCATTAAAGGGCATGGCATTAAAGGGCATGGAAAAGTACGATGTCGAGCGGTCTACTGGAATACTCAATCGTCATTAAACTCTTAACAGCTCATCAAAAATCCGTGAGATTTTTTTGCCGAGTGGATATTTTTTCAGCGGACGTGTCTATATGTAGCATCAAACGGTAGTATGCTTTACTTTGGAGTGAATAATTAAAAACGGTTTTTAGAAAAGTAAAGTCTTGAAACCACAAAATCTATTTTAAAAAATGGAAAACTCTTTCAGGAAACATTCCACAGACACAAAGAAAGAAAATATGTGATATGGGCATGTCATTTTTATAATTTTTAATATGATAATATCTAGGCCCCTGTAGTAACCGAATGAAAAAATACACGCGTTTTGACTTGAAAATAATTTTACTATCAGAAAATTTCTGCGCGAGATGTTTACGGATGTTAAAGGTAATTTTCAAATAAAAACGCGAGTATTATGGAAATTCAGTTATTATAGAGGCTTAGATATTATCATATTAAAATGATAAAAATGACAGTTTTTTAATTTTTTTGTATAGATTTTGTGGTTTCAAGCCTTCATTTTCCTAAAACCGTTTTTAATTTTTCACTCCAAAGTAAAGCATACTAACGTTTAGTGCTACATATAGACACGTCCGCTGATAAAATATCTACTTGGCAATAAAATCTCATCAAATTTTGATGAGCTGTTCAGAGTTGAATGACGATTGAGTATTCCAGTCGACCGTTCGACATCGTACCTTTCCATGCCTCTTAAACGTAGCCATAATAATGTACACCTGTCTTTAATATCTTGCTAATACCGGTTCGCAGTTAATCAAAAACTTTTAGTTATAGGCTAGTTTTACTGGAAAATTTTTAACCTGGTCATCAACTGCAAGCGAACTCGGAAAAGTAGTTCTATATCATGAAAGTCTCATTCTTACGTGACATTGAAGTATTCATCCTGTTGAGTGAAGTAAGAACTCCACAGGTCTTCGAAAAGTACTCACTTACCCGTGAACCAATTGTAGTTTGTCAGGCAGTGTTTCACCAAGACATTGAATATATAGCGATTGTCTGTCCTGTGTTTTATGCTATGTTAATTTACAATTTTTTCTTCTGAAATTTTTAACAGTTATATCGACGAAAACTTCATACAAGAAACAGCGGTTTTAAGAACCTTTGATCATTTACAATTGAATTGCACATGAGAATTTCGCCTTGTAAGCTATTAATTATACAATACTTTTATCTCCATTGAAATAGACAAGGGATGATCCTTCAAATGCTACGCCGAGCGACCAACAACGTCTTGAATTGTTGGATGACATTCGACATACTGTAACGTAGTTACATGTCGTTATGTTCTAGAATCTTCTATTCATTGTCGCTTCACAATCGTCCACTTAGTTGAAACCAGTGTTCGTGTTTTCTCATGGAAAAACGTCCAAAGTTATAATGCAAAAAAAAAGCACATGGGAAATTGTAATGGCTTAAAAAAACGGATTTGAACACAGTATATAATAAGGGAAATGGTCGAATGGGTTAGAAATAGGAGGGTATTTTTTAATTGCGTCTAACCTCGTAGAAGTCACAACGCTTGTCGCTCTCACTTGATATCGCATTTTATCTAATACTGTTATTATGTCTAATTAAAATTTCCTGCTATTTTTTGTAAAAAAATGTGTATTTTATTGTTTTGATTGTTTATCTTTTTAAATAAATGAGTGACTTCTGTCAAGTCGTGTGCCTGGCAGTTCAGCCGTTGTAACATAGAGGGGTTGATAGAAAGAGTTAACCACCGCCAGCAATCTACCTCATGTTGTTCTGCTAGATACGGATCATGTGTATATCCAGTAAAAACATTGTCTTGTGCTCAGTGGATTCTCAATTATTAATGTGTCGTGCTATCTCCGTACCCACAGTCAAACTCGCGAATTCATTAATAGATCGTGTTAAATAAGTCATTGACGTCTGTGCATCAACAGTGATCTTTCGTGGATTAGTTGTGTAGGCTGTGTAACCAAAATGCGCCGTTCCTCTACTCCATTTTACACACGCTAAACAGAAATCATGCACGTCTTGCCTCACTTCCCGAAAGCTACCTACGTGACACAAACCCGCTTGTTTCCTGTACGTACTTGTCAGCGAAACAGTTGAGTACAGAAAATGCCTGTGTTCGTTTTGCGTTTGGCAAAAAAACCGAATATTAGGAAAAATTAAACTGGCTACGTCCAAATGATAGACTTTTATGGTCGTAGCATAACCCTGCGATACAATTTTTTTAAAGCCAAGGTGTATTTATGTTTGCGGCTAGTGTTCTGTATTATTAGTAAAACAATAAGTAACGGCAGTAGTGTTGTGTTCTCACTGTAATTATTCAGCCGTATATTATACTAGCTGTCCCTTTGCGACTTCGCCCGCGTGTACTATAGAAAAGAGTAACTAACTTTTATTAATGGATGGTGTTACTATATTCTCTGTATGTCTTTAAAACAACAAATACAAACAACTTTATCCAGTTCACTTCGCTGAACGTATAATTGCAGAACATCTTTGTTTTTAATTCATCTTTATTTCTCTGCAAAATAGCTGCCCAGCTGCGACTTTACCCGCGTGAAATTATATAATGTAAACAGTAACTCTGGATAAAATATGTGATGAAGGCATTTAACAGCTAGCGTACTCAATAACAGTGAACTATTAAATTGTCTTAGCTCAGTGTAAAGAGCGCGCGCAATATGCTCGTATGATGTCGTAGTAATTCACATCGCAAAGTTTTGCACGGGATACGAACTCGTAACCCCACCCCTCCCATATCACGAACTTTATACAATACCTGAGTGAATGCTTAAAGGCAGGCCGTGATAATTCTTTCGTATCTACAGGGTACAGTCCGAAGAGGTTTTTATTTATGAGTAGGTTGGCAAAAAGAAACAACTGTTGAATTATTTCTCCATGATCATTCTCTTTTTTCGGGAGACTGTAACATTTTACTGCTTTTCACATCCTTAATTTTCGAATTTCGTTAACATCTTGAATTTTATTTGTAGATCTTTACATAAGCTTCATTCTTATCAAAAAATCATCTCGATATCTCAACGGGTATAAGCGGTAGCCTACAGATGATTATTTGAAAACACATTATATTTTTTTAACAGCTTTCAAGGACGAATTTCGAAAAATCCTGAAATTACTTTTTTGATATTTACGTAAGATTTATTTTTAAAGCAAAAACCATTTCAATATTTCCACTGGTTTAGGAGATAAGTGGGACTATTCTCCGTTCACTCTTAGTTGAATTCTGAAGTAAACAAATAACATCATATCACTGCACTTCGCTAGCTTCTAATTGGCTCAATTTGTGAAACGCACCGACGTACTCAAAGATGTTAGAAGGTTGGACGTACTATTTCCAACCGACAAAACAGTGTACAGTCGGTGCCATAGAAAACAGCAACGCGCTATCTCTTAAAACAACATTGCGTGAAAATTTCGTACATGTTATCGACATACGAAGACAAAAATTAAATAAAAATTTGAAAAAATATTAACGTCATGGTTAATTACCGTGTATTTTGAAATTCATTTGTAATTATCAAGCCATAACTAACGATCGTATTAAAATATTCTGGTATTAACGTGACGAAAATTTGGGACTACATGCAAAAAAAAAAGTCGTCAGTAAAATGAGTGATTAAACTTACTGTAAAGTCCTCTTGAATTATTTTGTATTTCGTTTTTGGAAAAAATCACATTTGATAAATCACCAAACATTCTGTCGATAATTCACGTCACACATTCGTTTTGTTTTATAAAGAATGTTTTGAGAATTTTATTTGTGCCTCTGTGCCTTCATCACCACAGTTTATTTAGTAATGAAGATATATATCAACGTTTCGAAAACCATGCAAGGCATTTTCACTGTTCACGTCCGTCACATAACCTAAGCTGCAAGTTAGACCATATAAACATTACCGACGCGACACGAGAACGGAACGAAATAGATATATGGATTAAGTAATTTTGATTCGGACGAACTGGAACGGAAAAGGGATATACAAAAAAAACATTCGCAGTAACTACAACATTGATGTGTTAATGTCCAAGAATACTTTGAGAAAATAAAATATTAGATTTGTTTGTGATGTTTACGACTTATTTTTACAGTGGTAATTATTACTGAACTAAACTTTTGGTATTTTCAGAGTACCGTGCATCTATAAATACTGGCAAGTGTACCAAAAAATCTCGTCAGTCGTTAAATAACTCGTGAATCAACTGTACGGACGTGTCATCCGCTAACCATAATTATTAGTAGTAAACATATAGCGTCGTAGATATTGTTTGCAGCATCTGGTAATATTATATATTTGTTAATAAAACTCTCTCATTAGGTGATGGAGTGGTAAATTTATATTTACACGAGAGGTAACAAGGATATATTTCTTATGCAAGATCACAGTGCACGGCTGTCGGCAGCCAATGAACATGTTTGTTTATAATTTGCTTTGTTTATCCTAAAACTCAACTAAGAGTGAACGGAGAATAATTTTATTTTTTAAAAAGCTTTCAAGGATGAATTTCGAAATATTCTAAAAATTATTTTTAGATATTTACTTAAGCATAATTTTAAATAAAAAAATCACCTCTTTATCTGAAATGGATTATGAGAAATCACGGATTAATGGAAAACACATTTTACGGCTTTTCACCCCCTTAATTTTCGAATTTCACAAAATCGAAAAATTCGCAAATATGCATTTGTTTGGGCAATATTTTGAAGTTAAAAATAAATAAATAAATAAATAAATAAATAAATAAATATATATATATATATGATAGCTTTCCCGGTTAATGAGATAGCAGGGTTTCTTTGAAAACACATTTCAGCCATTCACACCCTTGATTATGGAATTTCGAAAAGCCCATTTTTAGAGGGTGCCTACGGGGCAAGGGGGATCGTCTCTCAAAATTTCATTGTTCTAGGTCCAACGGTTTGGGCTGTGCGTTGATGAGTGAGTGAATGAGTGTGTCAGGACACTTCATTTTATATAATATTAAGATTATGACCTTTCATTGTATATATTGTTTGAGTACAAGCGAAGGAAAATGCCCTAACTTCGCAATAAATAAATACATGAATAAGTATCGTGAACTGGATAAGTAAGCTCCAACGGAAAATAACCAATCGTTGCGCAATAATCGTTACTAAACTTTGCATCTTGTCTACTTAAATAAAAAAAGGTGGGCGTACAACCTAATCGTGTCGTGCCAGTGCATAATGTGTGTGCCCTGCCGTTAGTGATTGGCAATTTACGTGCCATTCATACCAGGGGAGGGAAAGTGCGTGCGTGCGTGGACTTGTAGGAGCGGAATGCACAACTGCCGCTTTCTCGGTCTCTCTCTCTGTTGCGCAGTCTTCTTCCTTCCCTTCTTCGACCGAGGCCTGCCCCCTCCCTCTGTTTCTTTCTGCCCCTCCTTCCCAGCGTACATTCCTGCGGCAGCACAGTAGCTGTTCCCTCCCCCCTTCCTCCTCCAGCCCTCTCTACACGAATGCGCCCCGTGACCATAGCATTCCTCACCTGGGCTCAACTCATCTCTTTTCTTATCTGGTTTGTAGTGGTGGCAGCGCGCACTTCACTAGGGCGCGCGGCGGCGTAGTTTGTCCTGTCTAGCGCGCGCCACCTCGCGCTGTCTCAGTCGTACCGGGCGCACATTTACACATCTCTCGCTCGTCGAATGTGTTTCTTTTAAATTAAAATATACTTAAATTTTTTTTTACTTGGAATGCCTTGCCACACATACAAAAGAAACAATTAATGGGAGGCACTTTGATGCGGCACGCAAATGTTCGCAACTTAAGGTGTTCAATTTCAACTGCCTTGTTTGGTCGTGTTCTCTATTACTGGCACATTATGAACTTCTACAGCATTCTGCAAATAAAAAAATCATGTCTAAATTTAGGCGCAATGTTTTCAAAGAGTCATTAAAGGAGATAGGATGCAGTCGTGCCCACGGAGCTATCAAACAATAAGTTTGTAGTCTCTGTGGTTCCAAAACGAAGAAACTCCGAATTTTTCTTTGGCGTTTTGCTTATCGTACTGGTTTTTTCTAACGACATTATATATATATATATATATATATATATATATATATATATATATATATATATATATACAAACACACACACACACACGACGTTATTGGTATTTAGAAGATCAGCTTCCAGTTTTTGTAATCTTCTGATGTAGCAATCTCGGCGGTTGAAAATAAAGCTCCTTTTAGTTCCTGCTTCATTATTTTTATTAAATTTTTTTAAAACTTCATGGTGGGCGGAGTGGTGCACAGTGACAGTCTGATCAAATATCCGGACGATAACACCTTGGTTAAATGATACATGGACGTTCATTTAGTAAGTTAAGCAATAGTGTTCGCAGTTAAGTGTAAACTTTTTTCTTACTATAGAAATATGTTGAAGTTATTTTGCAAAAGTTAAATCTTACTCATGACTTTTGTTATTTATAACTCAAACTTCAAAATTACTATATATTATGACTTATTTTTCGTAATGTTCTGAGTCAAAGTAAACTGATGTAATTGTTTTATGCAGGCCTATTTTGTTTTGACGAATTTAGTTGTAAAATTATTGCGAGTTTCTACCTGGTTTTTAAGTTACAAATCCTGCTACCTCCCCCGCTCACTCCGTTCACCTGCAAACTTAACTACTGATACTCTTTAGTAAATCCTGGATACTTTTCTTTACTATACCCTTTATTTTCGTGACTTATTCAATTCAGAATAAACGACTTCTTATTGTATTTTATTTGTCACTCTGTGATATTCACATAAACAGACACATAACAGTTTGTCGAAGGGAAAATGATACCCTTACATACTCCTTGTGCTTAACTATCACCTCCTTTTTTTGGCGTAACATGCCACATAAGGAATTAATAAACCTTCATTAGGTCATCAAAAAAGTGCTCACTTAATCGGCAACAAACATCTTATTATGAGGCGTTAAGAAGTTGAGATATTTTCTACAGCTCTCTGTCAATATTGTAGCAAGTTGTCTCCAGTTAATACTTATTAACAGTATAAAATAATAATTCTGCGATAACAGGTATATTTCTGCTAAGGTTAGATGCTTAAGTGTACAGCTAACCGGAAGCATCATAACTCAAGTAATTTGAACGTTCAATAACTAAGATTGTAAGTAAGGAAAAACAACCGTAACTAATACCTTTTTAGTGTTATGTATTTTTTAATTGGTTCTTCGAACGTCGATTGATATTTACCAGAGATTCCCATGTAGTATATTAACGTGTGTTGATGGCTCTGCAGGAATTATCTGTATAGCACATGTGCTGTATGCACATACGTCTCATTGATTGATAAAAAATTATCTCAGTTTTAATGTACCGTTATGTTTAATGTATCCGTTGAAAATACGCGCGTATGAAGCGGGCAACACTAAATCAGGACCATTAACAATTTTTGCTGTTCGCATAGCTTTGCATTCGTATCTTTCACGCTATGCAATACACATTACTTTTCCGCGATAAAGTGGATACGTGGGCATTTTGGTGTCGACGTATCCGTCCACGGACCTCAAAGTTGAATGATCGTTTGCACCTGGCTTCCGGAACGCCCAGTCACACGAGCGTGTCGCGTGCGCAGGAGGGCAGGTCGTGCGCTTGTGAAGTCACCTTCAGACGAAAAAGCCAGGTAGCTGGCGGTCAGGTATTCGTAGTCATTGCTGGCTCGGTGGGATTTTCTGGGGAATGGGGAGGGGGAGGGGCCGGAACGGGTGGAAAGGGTAGGGGCAGAAGGTTGGGAGGGATGGGGGAAGGTTCGGGAGGCTGAAGATCTGGACCTGGAATGCGTCCCCTCTAGGCTTATATCTCCGTTCTTCTACCACTCACATAAGGCAGCGTATATAACACGGGTAAAACTGGGCGGGGAAGAGAAAATAATATTCATGGCCATTCTTTGCTACTAAAACAGATTGGAAGCCTTTTCTTGAGCGCTGTAAAGTAAAAATAAAAAGAATGTATACATGCAGTGGCGTAGAAGGAAAAGAGGGGCACGGCAAAGGAATAAGCAGAACCAATAGGAAGAAAATCATTTAAAGCGCACTTTCTCGTACTGCCGACATGTTACATACTTCAGAATTTCCACTACAGTTTATATTATAATCATGAACCATTAGGTGGAAATTAAACGCTTCGCGTAAGGTGACGCCCTTGAAGTACAAATGCAGTGCTTTATGTGCACATTTTCATAGTTTTAAGTACCATTAAGCAATTCGTTACAGTGATCGTTGTTTTGAAAACGTGTTGTCACACATTACTTTTTTGTTATAGATGGAGAGCACCTATTTGTCGATCCTGAGAATAAGCTTTCGAAATACGGACCGAAAAACTGGAAGTCTTCGTCGTCCTTCGTGAGTATAGATACCGTCCTGGAGGCTTGGAACTATACATTTCTCTATAAATTTTTTTACAAATAAGGTCAATGCGTGGAAGTTCATCAGTGAGTTTGTTCAGTTATTATTTGTATTAGATTACAATGTTGAGATAAAAACGTCATGTTTTATTACACACAAAAACATAATACTCTCACATTCTTATACATGTTGTTTCAGGATGGAATGTGTTAGTTCAGCACTTGTGAAAAAAGTAAGAAAATGTGTTTCAGTTAGTCAATTAATTTAATTATATTGGGAGTAATCCTACTCTGAAAATAGACTTTAACATTTCTTTTCTTTAAATAAAATAATAAGTACTTCGCCTATCATTGTTTTGACACTATTCAGAGTGCGCTGCTTATTATAAAGATAAATTTTATTTTATATATTTTTAAAGGAATTACATTTTTGTTGATATTCAGAGCAGCATTACACCCTCTGTAATTCACTTTAATGACAAGCTGAAAACACATTTTCGAATTACATTTTCATGAGCTATCACCACGCAAATTAACACAGCCTGTATAACCTACAGCCTTTAAATACTAACAAAATGAATAAATAACTTATGGGGAGGGTATGACACCATGGAAGCACACTTACTTACTATGCTCATAGGGCTCTGCAACCTGAAGGATGACATTAAATGAGGCCCTATGACAGACAAGCGACGTAATGCTAAGGGCGTATGAAATAGTACCAGAAAAAAACCACCAAAAACGGCAACGTCCGCCACGTTTCTCATATGTAAAAAATCAGGGATAGACCTGGACAGGAATCAAGCCTATATCGCCAAGTTGGGAGGCACTCTAGCCTCTACGCCAAGCAGAAGCCAAAAATAAAATAAAAGTACATTTTATTTTTAACAATAATAATTCAAATAGTAGTAAAACTACACCATTACATTAAATTATGTTACTTCAGTGCACCAGTTATCAGTGTTGCCAATATGGCACGTTATTTCACAAAATGCATATATTGTGATTTGAAAGCAGTAGTTAGAGAGTAATCACACATTTGTGTGTATTAATAATTTTCCCCCCATAATATCCAATCATGTTACTGGTAATATTGAGTTAAAGACTATTGTATTTGGTGTGATATCATGGATGTGGTCCTATTTGAATATTTGTTAATTGGCAAACAGTTTTGAATTTACTATGGCTTAATTTTTCAGATTTTCCAGTTTTACGACATAGTGTGTTTAGAATATATTGTATTTCTGACTTTATGTTCGCTTCAGGTTAAATATATTGTTTTGAATAATATGCCAATTGGAATACCACATTGAAATTATAATGTGGTGCACAGTGAGGGATTTGACCGAAAACATGGCCAAAATTCAAATTTAGAATCTAAAAATTTAATCGAACTGATGAAGAGGTAGTAACGTTAATTGATTCCTCCATTGGAAACCAGATTTGTTGAAGCTACATATCGCACTACACTCAAGTGACTTTCACGGCTGTAAAAGTGCACATTTTGTAATTCTGAAAAATGGATGAAATTCCTAGATGTATATTGCATATATCACTGCCTTAGGTTATTATAAATTAAAATGTAATGTCTTTAAAATCCATCTTTAAAAATGTCTTCGTAAACATAGTGAAAATTTAGTTTCATTGCGTTTCACTGAGGCATTTTGTTAGGCATGCCAGCCACATAATGCACCTTTATTTTGACATTGTGCGTTTTAGTAACATAGATTCAAAGTAACTAGATGCTAATATATGGTAGGTACCCTTTGAGTAGGATCATCTCTTGTACCTTGCTGTCGTGCGATAAATTTATTTCAGGATCAGGCAAAGAAGTAACATAAAGTAGGAGGGAGCTCTGAATTAGTTCATTTTAATGTATTTTGCATTTGTTACACAAACTAAGTAACTATCTGAGGCAAAAAAAAATTCTCAGTGACTGGAAAAAATCTTTTAATATATTGAAGTCTTAAATTAACACTGATTGTTGACTGTTCAGTTCCAGGATATTGGAGCACAAATGATGGCAATACTGCCAGGTGTTTTGTTGAGTGCAATGGTACGGTTGAAGATGTAACTTTAATTAAAGTATTCCACATAATCTTGCAAGCAATTTCAATTGGTCACAAAATTCGTTTCATAAGTTTTTTAGATAATTCTCTTGAAACTGCAATGAGACACACAGAGAAATATTCTTGATATCCTATGTCAACACAACTATGCATAAATTATTAATTAATGGACCCAAAATAATATTATCAACTTTGTTATTAATCAGACAATTACCTGAAGATGCCCAAGAGGCTAGGCAAATGGTTTTGAAAAGATATCGTAAACAATTTCCATGGAAATTTTCGTAAATAGAGACAATGGAAGAGGTTTTCCTTTGGTTACTTGTATATCTCCAAACAAAATTATTACTGGGAAAAAATGAAGCAACTTTTGACAAAAGCTTCACTTATACTGTACCGCCCCCACGCCCCACCTTGAAACGTTATAAACAGCCAACGATTCTAACATTACTAATTTTGATTGGAAATTATGTTTATACTGAAATGTTGCCACAATATATATTGGTTTTCACATTGCCAAATATTTATTACAGTGGAAAGAAAACTATTTAGTTGTGTGCACAAATCTTTTGCTTTCACGTCAAAATAATTTAGATAGTGGGAACTTCCTTCAAACTTTGTTTTTGGTAGCCTTTCAATGTATGTTCATTTATTTTTAAATTGTGTATATTTTTTTGTTCACGTACTTGTTAAAGTACTTTCTAGTGATAATCTCAAATCTACTAATGGAATGCAACATGCACAACATAAAATTTAAAATATTTGTGTGAGAGTAATTTTTCCTGTATTTTACACAACTAACTTCAGAATAGCCATTTGAAAAAAAATGGCATACATTTAATATATGGACTATACTATATTTGTTATAATGCTTTTTTTTTTTTTGTTATGATAGGCCATTTTAGATTATATGGTCATTAAGTACTCGAATTTTAACATATATTTGGTAAACATGGACGTCAAGAATCCTTAAAAAGTTTTCTTAACGAAACATTGGTTTCGTATTTTTTGCAACGTTTTCGGGCAAATCTCCCTCTGTGCGGCGTGGATAAAAGTCGTGTTTTCCCAAGCATTTTCTGTATTTATGTCGTGAATATTGAACTTTACGGTCGTGTAATTTTGACACGTGATTCTGGCAACACTGCGTGTGGGTATTCGTCAGCAGTGTCGCTGTGAAACGAGCACGTGCGGCGCACTACATCGAGCGGTTTGCGAAAACGTATCAGCGGGCTTGTGGGAGAAGTGGCGAGAGTCGAGTAGAGTAGAGGGCCTTTTAATACTGGAAGCTTATTATAAGAGTTATCCGAATTGGCAAGAAAATAGCTTACAAGGACTGCTTCGTCTATTGCCATCTTCATAATAACAATTTGTTTAATACATGTTAGTGCAGATGCGTCATTTCGATGCAGTGTTTCATTAAAGCATTTATTTTTCGTTGGATACATTGCCACTCTGTATGCGCTCAACTTCGGCAATCTTCGATAAGGATTCTTTTGTCCTATTCGAGTTACGAGGAGAGCCTGCTCTGCCGGTTGACGCACCGTGGCGCGGCCTGCCTGTGCTCGTGACGTCCGTTGCGCAAGCCCCTAGGAGAGCGCAGTCGGCGACGACATTCCACGCCACAAGGTAGTAATTTACCTCGTGGTCTGTGCTTTCGTTTTGTTACGAGTGATATCGTGGCCACATACCGTTCTCCCTCCCCCCTCCTATCCTCACGGCACTCCAAGACTGGCGCTACAACGCCCGAGCTGACTTTACGATAATGGCGCGCGATAGTTGCTTGAATTGTGTGTGGCATATAGTAGCCGCAACAGCATGGGAAGAGTTCTGTTATTGTGCTACATAAAGTCGAAATGTTAATGGCGTCACTTGCCTAATTCATTTGCTTGAACTTTCTCACCAGAATTTGTCGCCTAGAATTCTTTATGCGTGTTCGTTAAATGTAATTTTTTTTTCTAGGCCTTCCCTGTGTCCTCGCGGGTCTTTTTTTTTCTTTGTGACATTGAATACTTTAGTAAACAAATTCTTTTCTAGTGGAAAGTGGCTCGTGCCACGAAAAATTTCTTTAGTCTAATTTAGAATTCCATAGTAGGCCTAATAGTGGCACTCTTTTGCCACCTGCAGGTTTTTATGCGTCATGAATGTATACTTTTAAAAAGTTCATGTAGCATTAAAAACTAGGCTGTACCAGAAAACATATTGCATGGAAAGAATGCCATGTGTTGTTATAATTTCATATATATGTCATTAAGAAAAAAAAAATACTTGGTGCCATTCATTGTCTTACTACATGATGGTCCTGAATTGCAGATTCAAACACTGTGAGGTAATTTCCTATGTAAAATGTGAAATTAAACCTAACCAACTACATTTTACCGGTCTCCACTTGTGAAATACAATATTCAAAATGGTTTACTTAAAAAATTCAAAATAAAATAGCATATCTGTTAGTTATCCTTCTTCAGTCAAGACCAGGCACTTGAGAACAGTTGTAGTGTGTTATCATTCTCTATGTTGTAAAACAGTGGGTGAAAATTTTGTTTTGCACCTTTATAAACTTTTTTCCTCACAAAATTTGTTTGCCTTAACATGTTACATTGTGGTACCGTGTTTTGTGCATGGACAAATGAATACAGTGTGTCATCTTTAAAAGCAATAAAAAAACCTTAGGTTTATATGCACAATAGTAGTATGTAAATGCTTATGTGTAAATTTGTATGTTTATGAAGAGCCATTTCAACTATAATGAACACATAGATTTCTGTTTTAAGATTATTTTCACCTCAGTGTGTCATACAAAACCTGTGACTAAAATTAATTCAGTTGTAAAATAAAAACATGTATTTTGTTTGCAGGGGTTGGACAGTTCTTTAAAACCAACTCTTGTTCTCTATTTTCGAGTGCAGTTTTATGTGGATTCTCCGTTACTTCTAAGGTTAGTATTTGGCTTGTACTTGGCATGGTAAATTACCTAGTTAAAATTACTTTGTCTGTAATGTACTTTTATCAATTCCTGTATAGTTTATTGTTTTTTTTGTATTCTTATTTTCTCATGAAAAATAGTCTATTTTTTCTGAGATGTGGCAAGTTAAAAGGTCTAACTTATTACTGCCAAGTTTAAAAGACCTTAGGTGGTCTTGAGAGTATCATAATTGTCATAATATGATATTTTTATACTAATAACAGTTAGATGCTAGTACTTAACTCCTTTGTAGGGGATCTTAGGTATTATCCCATGCTTACTTGATTTCAATCTCGTATGTATGCTTCACGTATTGTGATAATCATTTTCGCACCCAGGCGGTATTAAATTATAAAGATAAGGTAAACCACCTGGGATTCAATATCTTAGAAAAATGTCTTGTTAAAAAATTTGAACAGCAGAATTATTAATACAGTACTGAGAAATCTATACAGGTACTGGACAAATTTCCTAACCTTCCTTGTTTAGAAACATGTACAAATAAAATTGTCTGTTTTTAGTATCAATTTTTAAAATAAAAAAATGGTATCACCTGATCACTGCCAGGGAATATTGAGAATCAAACATTTTGTACTACCACCAGTTCTGGCAATGTGTTGTTCACCTATGATGCTCAGATATGCACATTCAGTAGTGCCCCTCTATACGTACTACTGTATTGTACGGTTGCCATCTACATCCAAATTAAACATGGATTTTAGTTTAAAGACAAGCCATTCCAAACTTACACCAGGATATCATTAAAAGATTAATTGGACACTGAGAATACAGCAGGGTTCACTTATGATATGACTGCTGCTTCTCTCCGAAGGGTGGGAAGAGAAACTGTCTGTTGAGTTCATGCTTTTCAAGTGATATTCCCTCAGTATTCACCATAAGATCTTAGTTCATATGCCATCGCCCAAGTAGTGTGCAGCGTTATGGGAGAACCACCTTGCACCACATCTATAAAAGCAACTCTCTGAAAACCTGTCAGCTGTTAATATACATGTCAAATACATTTACCCCACATTTACACTGGTGATACTGCACACAGCATCAGACTTCAAAAGTCAATGATAAGTGTTGGTAAGATTGGCTAAATACCATTTTTAGCAGAAGGTAAACTTCTTCAACTATCATTCTGAAATTGTGTATGACTTTCTTACACTTGCTTGTATTTAACTTTAGGACCTAAATATTTTTCTACATTTTATTTTACAAAATTTATTGAGTGTGTTGGCAGTGCATCTTTCATGCCTAACGCTGCATGATAAATGTGGGATAGCTGCCAGTCTCAATAATCAGGTCCAAGATATATATTTTTTAGTAAACTGTATCTCATTCCTATCAATTTCAAAATTACATTTCTATACACAAGATTTGAACGATAAGCTACGTAATTTGTAAATTTACCCAAAAGAGTGTGTGGTATATAAAACCCTGTTAAGAAATTTTTTGGGTAAAGGTTTGAAAATATTTGGATGCAACATAATTTTGATTTATAATTTGACCCTTTAAGAAGTTTTCCTGAACAATAAGTTTAGTTTTCTTCAAAAACTGAAACTGTTGAAAGATAGTTTCAAATAGGTACATAATTACAGTAGTAATGAATGTCATCATAAACAATTGTCATGATAAATTGGAAAATATACCATAATTATCAAATTGAGAAATCAGCCGCATTGAAAGGCTGTTGCCCCTCTCTACCCATGTTGTTAAATCAGTAGATTAAATAAATAGACTGCATAGACAGGTTGCTTGTTGCAGAGGAGGGTGGCTGAACTGGAAGAGTTTGGACTGTAAGTGTGTGTGTGTTTTCAGGGACGAAGTTACAAGGCACCACTATTATCTTCAGTTGCGCCACAATGTGCTGTGCCGAGGACTGTTGCACGCATGTGCAACAGAAGAGCTGCTGTATCTGCTGGCCGGCTACGCTCTGCAGGCCGACCTGGGAGACCACCAGGAGGAGATGCATGTCGGAGCATACTTCCAACCAGCAGAGTACTTCCCCGCCCAGGTAGCCATCCCACTTCCATTCCACACATTCTACAGCAAACATAGTTGTCTGACTGTTGGAGGATATCATTGGCGAGGTCTAGTGTCTGCTTAAGATTTTTTTGTTTGCAATTAGGAACTAGATGTTTAACTGAAGTGCAAAAAAACAGTCTACTTAAGAAACTGACTCCAATTCTCAAGATTTGTGTGTATTCACAATACAGTGGAATCTCTATGTATTGAAACCTAATGGACTGAAATATCTGCATCAATGGAACACATTCTTGGGACCATTTCTTTATTTTACAGCATTTCAAGACCACATCCATTGAAATCCCTAATATATTGAAGTTTTTTGTCAGTCTCATGAGAAACGATGGATAGAGAATCCACTGTATGAGAATAATTTTATTACAATATTATTAAACAGTGTAAATTAAATTATGATTGCTGTACTGAGTTTTTGTACCTGTTAGCCTATTCAAATAGTAATTAGAATTCAAACTTCTGTTAAAGCAGATTTAACTTGTTGGAAACATTCTTAATTTTAGATTTTTACAGTTTTTTAGTAATCAAGTGAATTTTGTAACTTAAGATGCATTGTACAAGCATAGTGCACCAACAACTCTTTGATTTTCCAATGTTTTTATGTATACGTCTAAGCCTCAAGTTCTCTTCAGAAGCAGTTGTATAACCAATATAATTGTTTGAAATTTGTTTTATCTAAATTATTGGAAATAATTGTATTGTTGCAGATGCTGTGCGGGGAGGAGCAGATATTGCTGGCGGCAGCCGCGGCGCTGCACAGAGAGAACCACGGAATGGACAAGGCTCAGGCAGAACTACAGTATATACGGGAGGCATCTTCGGCAGAGGTGTCCCCCCTGTCTCACAACTCCCACCTTTATCGACTCAAGCATAAGAAGCAAGAGGTGGGCCAGGGTTCTGTGTGGTTGTCCATCTGTGCCAAGGGCATTGAAATATATGAGGTTAGTACAGAGGTTGTGTAGTAGAGCATATAGGAATACTCAGAGTTTCATGCCACCATAGCTGTCTAATTAGAATATAGCATTGCCTGGCAACAGCTAATCACCAACAAGATTTTAAAATACTGTACTTCTTTCTACTTTCAAAAAACCCTTCCAAATATTATACTTTTCCCTTCCTCAAATAAAGCTAAAATAAAAATACTCTAAAATCAGTTAATAATTGCAATGATGTGCCAACTTTTCAAGCAGTCATATAGCTGAAGCAATTAATTCCTGAATTATTTGTATTGCCAAAATTTTATACACTTGTGCCACAACTGATTACATCAAACTAATGTGTTTCCTTGATATTATATTTGCTCACATAATGGTTAAAAGTACATATGCACTATCTAATATTGCAATTTTTGTATATTGACTTCCAAAATATTTGACTTTATAAGACTCTTTGTAGTTTATTTAAGTTTCGTATACACTAAAAACCCTCCGAAAGGCAAATAGTTGCATGAAAAATCTATTCTAGCTAGTAAGGTTACTTCAGCAATGTCCGTACATTCAATGTTTTAGGTTTATCAGTGGGAGTGCTATCATAATCTCATTTCCACTGGCCTGCCTCAGTTGGCTATTTTAGAAACTATCCAGTACAATCAATGGCTCTAAAAGTTCAGCATGTTTCCGGCAGGCTACATTACTGTCGCTAGGCACGAGGGGTGGGGGCAAGGGACGAGCTTGTTAAAAGTTTACCCTCCCCCTTGTTAAAAGCTTACCCTCCCCCTTTCCTAAAATTAGTGCTATTGCACAATATGATATCCCAAGTAAGAAAGAGTGTTTGCATGGGGGGAAAGGGGTATTGGGGTTGGGTGATGATGATAGCTGGGTGTTGGGTGATGATGATGGCTGGATGTTGTTGTTGTTGCTTGTTGATGACTCAAAGCTGCTGGAAGTTCTCGTTGCTTTGGAAGGTGGCAGAAGTTTGTGCCTGAGTACTCAGTGGTGAGATTACTAGGTTGTTTAGTTAAAACCAAACTGCAACTTAAACAGTGCTGACAATATTTCCAGGAAATAATTTCAATGAAGCGGGAAATACTCGCTAATAAAATTTGAAATACCAGCTCAGATTGCAGTAAAATCCAAAACGTTTTGTGATTTTCTTTTGGTTATTTTTTAGATCTCGGACATATAATTTGTTTTCAATCCTGGCTGCACGTTTATCTCACTAGTGGCCAATGTTAATGGGAAATTATTTCATATTACAGTAATGAATTGCTAACTTATTGATGTTAAGTTAATATATGTAATCATTCAAGAAACATTATTTATCGTATATTTTCCTAGGTATGCTTAAAATTGTTGTACCATTTAACAGCATTACCAAAAATAAACAAACATGTATGGGTAACTTATTTTGGTAATTGTTATTATTACATTTACTTTTTTTGTTGCCTTCAATTTGGTTCTGCCCTATCATATAATAGAGCAGTATGTTTTAAGTTTCAAGTAGTAGACATAAAAAAAACTTACCTTTCAGAAGTAAAACAAATTTAATATCTGTGTTGTTATCAAAGTTATCACTCACAATTTAAAAAAAAAAAACTTGTTAACATATTTCTTGGTATAGTTACAACATTACATATTGTTCGGTGCAGAGCAGTCTTTACGTGAGTCTAAAAGAGTTACACATATTTTATCCTCTGGTAGTTCATTCAACATAGTGTCGCAGTCCCTCCTTCCTATGGGTCCTGTCAAGTACCCTGGCTCGTCTAGCATAATTTTTGGTGGGCTCGGGCAGATACTTGTCATGTCTGTGTACCCGGGAGGTGGGGCTCCTGGGATGAAGCTACACTCTGACAATACAGGGGTAGGTTGGGGAGGTGCAACATGACTTCTTTTACTGCTCTGAGGCTAGGTCTGGCCTCCACTTACCTAGAAAAGTTGTTTCGGGAGCCGTGCTTTCCTTTTGGAGAGTGGCTTTGGATCTTGGTGGGTCTCGTTGCGAAGCTGTCTCACCTGAGGGTGGGGGGGGGGCGGGTTCAGGCCGCGGCAGTGGTTTTTATTGGGCTGATCAGGGGCCGCTTTAAGTGCCGGGCCTCTCTGAGTATCTGGCTGAGTTGGTCGGGATTGCGTTTCCTCTTTCGGTACTGGCGGATGAGAGCAGAGAGAGAGCTGGCGGTCAGGCACCTTCTGAGGTACCGGAATAACATGCGGGGTGAAGGTATCTCCTTGAGGGCAGATCTGACATCTTTCTGTTGCCGCCTGCTGTTTTCGTTCGTTGAAGAGAGCACCTCCTCCGGGTCAATGTTTATGATTAAGACAGAGTCGTCAGACATGAGTTTTAACGAATGATACACAGATTTCTTGATCACTATTTTGTATTTCACTTCACGGAACTTTACACTTCATACAAGCAAATGGTTTTACACTAAATGCAAATGTCACTCTCACTTCTTAACCTCAATATGGTAAAGCCTCGTGACTGCCTCCCGCACTTCCGACTTCCGCAGGGAAGTTACACTTCCAAGTGAACGTCTGTAATGAGGGCGCACCACACGGCAGCCGTGCGAACTAACAGGGTGTACATATTCCCTTTTACCCGAGCGCGATTGCTAGGTACTCTGACTCCTTGGTATTTTTCGGGCTTAGAGGAGTGGGTGAGGGAAGCTGCCTGTTGTGTTCTTATTAGTTCGCAGTCAGCTTGTTAAGGTAAAAGGGTAGGAAAGCTGCCTATTGCGCCCTTACCAGTTCACAGTCAGCTTTTAAAGTACAAGGGTAGGAAAGCTGCCTATTGTGCCCTTACCAGTTCACAGTCAGCTTTTAAAGTACAAGGGTAGGAAAGCTGCCTATTGCACCCTTAACAGTTCGCAGTCAGCTTAGGGGTGAAGGTATAAGGGAGGCTAGACGCCCAGGGAAGGCTCGGAGGAGTCCGAGCCCTAGAACTCTCATCTGAGGATGATGAAAACTCACCCTTTTATACCTAAGAAGGGGGTGGAAATCCCGTTAGCGGGTGGTGCTGTGGCCGTCGGCTACTTGTAAGTGTACCACCTGAACACTCGCACATTTCTCTCTAAAACAAACTTTTTGCTATGACATCTTAACTTTCTCCCCCACGTAACATGGAATATTTCTCGTGTTGCCTTTAAATAGGTATTCAACACCTCCTGTTTTTAATATTATTTTCTGCATATTTAACATTATATAAATACTTCCTTGGATATTATATTTTACTTGGCTCAGGCGCCATGATTGTTTACATTTGCCAACTCGTGTTTTTAATGTGTCTCGTGGAAAAATTTACTGCAAGTTTACAAAGGTAAGTTATTTACGTTAAAACATCATTACTACCACTGTTTACAATATTCTAAAGTATTATATGACAACACGGGGCATAATAACTATATGAAGACTGTTTATCAGTTAGGCCAGTAGGCCTAACCCTACTTTGTACACACAGAAAATGTGGGACGAGCGTAAAATATCAAGTCGCAACTACGGGGTGCGTCAATAGAATAATGCCAACATATTAAAAAACTTCAGTGTCATACATCTTTATACCGTTGGACCTAAATTATTTACCTAGATTTAGCAGTCAGCAGACATACTATCACAAGCTCTGGGTGGGGCAGTGGCAGTAACAGTGATGTACTATAAATAGAGACACTGGAAAATCACGAAAATATTTAAGATAGTCTCCAATAAACTGTAGTATCTTAATTGTGACACGTGTGAACAGTTTTCTGGCAAATCACACATTTTCTGTGTTAAAACTGTACAGTTTTAATTGGGTTTGTTGAAGAGGGACACAGAGCTTCATACAAATGATAGTCAATATAGGTGCAAAACCTTTAGTGTTGCACATAGCATGTTGGAGCCTAGCAAACAGTCAGCTTTTCCCGCGATTTACCAGTGTCTCTAACTATAAACGGCCAAGTCAAGCGGGACTATACATACAATGAAGGATGAAAATAGGATGTGTGCACTACGTCGAAACCCAGTAAGCTGTCAACTTTTCTCGCATTAAATCACCATATAAATATCTTAACCATGAAATATTCACTGCAATAATGTTAAGATTGACAATTGTAATTTTTTCTGTAGCATGTATTGTAGGTTTCGTGATGTGCAAAAATAATTTGCGTGCAATGACTTAAGAAAAACATGAAAGAGGAAAATGCAAGGTAATAAGTGTTAAAGAAAGTTTTGAATATACTGTATAGAATTAATGTTTATTTGTAGAGACCAGCCAATTTCGAAATGCACTTGAGAATAATGTAAACTTCAAATTTGTGTTTGTTTAAATTGTGCCCCGCTGGGCACGGACAGCCAGGCTACCAAAGCTAAGCCTGACAAACACGGGCTAATCTCAGAGTGGAGCAATACAACACCTAGGCCTGAACACTTAATACAACACACAAAAACATACACATGGCAAACACGGGGATGCGACACTATAGTAACGAAAATCTGGATCAAATTGGGCGGTTTATTAAGCTGACATAATACACAGTAGGTCACAGTAGCAGAATACAAATTATAGGTTAGAGTATACAAAATTATGTTGCGGGTACAATGGCCTTAACAAAAATGTTCTCCCAGGCTAGATAAATAATTTGAATTTAATTATCAAAGATACCGAAAAACATATGCCCTGACTCCATTCCACTCTCCACATCGACGTCCGAATGGCGCAAGAAATTACAAAGACGGAAAAACAGGAAAAATAATACAACAGAACGAGACAGTTACAAAGTTAAATCAAGCTGGAAACAAAACAGCGGATCAGTTAATCATATTATAAAAGAACAAACGCAAAATAACACTTACCAAACTTGCCGCAAGAATGTAGAGGTAGAGAGTGGAGAGGCAGAACCTAGCTGGTTGGGAGCAGAACCAAGAGTGATATCACAAGCGATGGCCGGAGGGCCGGCAGCGGTTGGGAAGGGGAAGGGAAGGGGAGGTAGGTCGGCCGAAGGGAGGAGACACGAAGACTGCCAAGGAGACCTGAAGATGTATGAAGCGGCGAGGCGTGCGCGCGCTACAGTTCAAATGCGCTACGTCGTGAAACACATAGTCCAGTCTTCTTCACTAACACATAGTCCAGTCTTCTCCACCATCATGGGGCACCAAGATTATTGCATAAATAGTTCACGGGGCACAAAATACGTAGGTACTATGATCCTGGGCATGTCCTCTTCAGGCGGGAAGTGCTGTTCCCAGCACAAAATCATTTGCGCTATTGGATCACATCGTAGCAGGTAGGATCTTGCAGGACTTCTGGTACAGGATCAAGCAAAAAATAATGCAAGCCCCCTTTCCCTTGCTTCTTGTTAAATAAAGAAAACAAGTCAGCAGCCTATGTGATGGTAACAGACAAGTGCAAACACATGGAACTACCGAGTCTAACATAAAAGTAATTGAACTTTTGCAATTTTCTTCTTACAATTTGTTTTATAGTGAATTTATCGTCAAAGTCATGTTTTGAAATAGTGTGTTTATTGAAAGATGTTTTGAATTGAATCATTCTCTAACAAGTAGCAGAATTATTAGCAACTTCCTTGCCACGCAAATTCTTCATGACCGTCATCTAATTAGACGATCCAAACGGACGTCCTCGTAACATACCTTATAAACAGTCACTATCTCACGCCCTGGTTGTAGGCTCGTTTTCAGCGATTGTGAAAACAAGTTTGCAGCGATGCTCTAGAACTTTCAGTTCTTGGTGAAGGCTCAAAACTCGAGCTGCTGCTGCTCCAAAGACATCAGTCTACCATCATGCCTACTTTGCCAAAAATCAGCAAAACTGCGGAGGCGGACTTCCATTTGAACATGGCGCACCTGTGCATATAGCATTGTCTAGAGCTGAGGAGAACTCACACTGGAATGGACGAGGTATGCTTGACACTCCTTCATCAAGCCTACCGTCTCTCCCACCCCACTTCCCCCACCTTCTCTCCAATGCCATTCAATCTGCTCGGTGGCCACTCAAGCAAAAGTGACGACAGTCAAATGGAGAACAAAGGTGGCACACCTGACGCAGGAGAGGAGAGAGAGAGAGAGAGAGAGAGAGAGAGAGAGAGAGAGAGACACTTCCACTATAAAGTCTGACCTAGGACAACCCTAACCAAAAATTGACACCTGCCGCACCACCTTTGAAACCCGATCCCAAAACATAGCACGAACAGAGGCGAAGGACCCGTTAGATTTCATTCCCAAAGCAAACTAGTGAACTGCTGGTAGTTCAGAATCTGGATTTTAGAGTGCAGCACTGCACAGGTATAAACTTCGACTATGAAGCATGGTGTGGCATATATAGTTTTTGAAAGCTTATAAATACTATCCTTACATCATACGTAGCATATGAAGGTACTAATCTAATCTGTAACAATCATACAATGCTTTTACAGAATTGTTTTTCTAAAAATTTGCAAATACTATATACAGTTTAAATGAAGGAATAGAAATGTTTCTTTCAATTCCTGCACATCAATGCTCATTTTCAAACTTTGTATTACTAGATGTTGGTAAATGAATTAATTCAATAAAACACTGCGTCAAAGCACAAAAAAAGCTTTAAAAATTGTTCTTTATTCGTTTTGGCCTGAAATATAAACAGACAACCATGTGGTGACTGTACCGAATTTTGTTAAAAAATGTTGAAAAGTATGTAAATATTATATTAATAACTTAAATAAAAATTATATATTGCCAAAAAGGTCTTCGTAAAATAATGAAGCATTGTTTCAGCCTGAATATACTCTATTTTTAAAATGCTTACAATCACACCTTATCCCCCTTAAACTGGCTGGTTTTTCCACAAGAAGCTTAAAATTTTTACTTAAAAAATATTATAGTAATCATACTTGGTTATGACATTCAAATGTATCTCATTGTTACAGTATTCCTTTTGACTGGGACAAGTTGAAACCTCTTTTAACCTATTCATGGTATTATTATTTTTTTTTTTTTTACCACTAGTAGGGTTTTCTACAATAAATAGGGAATTTAAGTCTATGCTTCTGCCTTTTTTATTCTGATACATTTCAGGTGAAAGCGAACCTGGGAAGTTTTATAATTTGCTGCTCTAACATTATTATTATTAGTAGTAGTATTATTTTAAGTAAGCGATTGAAGATATAAATGTTAATGTCTTGGAAGAACATGCTATTTTGAATTATTTTGAATTCAAATAAGACTGGCATGTAGGTACTGTAACATCACGTTAACTATTTCTAATTATTTAACTAAGAAACTAACTTATTACAGTGTCTCAAGTAATACAAGTGGTTTTATTATTCAATGCCTCAAAACCATGTGGCTTCATTTAAATTCCTATTATCCCCAAGAACTGGTGTAATATCAACAATGAAACAGCTTCTAATGTCACTTATGATGGCACTATTTATTCTGGGATAATATGTTGTGACTATGGTAGATTGTACAATATATTTTTGTTGATTTGGTTTGTAATATGTACAATATATTGTGATTTAAAAATTAATTATTTTACAGGAAAATTCAGCAAAAACTCTGACAGCAACGTTTTTGTGGAACAACATTGGAAAACTCTGCTTCGATGTAAGTTTTTGGTTTTGTGGTGTTTTATTGCAATTTCATACTTTTCATACATGCATAGACAAAGATGCTATTGTCCATACCACGGCCGTAGAAGATCAGGTCTGGACACTCGCCTATCTAACAATGTATTTTGCTTGACCCCCTTGTTGTTTGGCTGTAGTTCGTCAAGTTACCGAGAATATTGTGTTTTATTTGCGGTTCAGTTAGGGTGGTCGGACTCAAACTCCGTCCACTTTTTTCCATTGTTAAATTTATAAAGCAAATAAAGATTGGTGGTGCCTTTTCTTAAATTTGTGAACGAAGAAAGTATTTCATAAATTGATAAAAAATATGTTTTGATAAATTGTTTATCTTACCGGAAAGGAGGTGGGCGGAGTTTAGTCCGACCGCCCTAACATCAGCGCCAATAAACCACATTATTCTCGGTAACTTGGTGAACTGTAGCCAAACAACAAGGGGGTCAAATATCCAGGCGAGTGTCCAGACCTGTTCTTCTACGACCGTGGTCCATACTGTATAAAAATTCCATTATATGACAGATCATAAAAAAGTAGGGCAATGTAAACAAAAACATTATGTATCCTTCCACCACCATGTGCTTTCCAGCTGACAGTCAAAACATATCAACAGTTAAGGTATTGTATCATTGCAATAGAATCCAAAGTGTGTTGTGATTTTCTTTTGGTTATTTTTAGATCTCAGACAAGTAAGGTAATTTGTTTTCAATACTGGCTGCACAAGTCTTTAGGGTTAGGTAGGCAATTTTAATGGATAATGATTTCATATTGCAGCAATGGATAGCCTACTCTTCAGTAGTTCAGTTAATATAACAACACATAATTTTACATAATTTATTGTATATTTTCCTAGGTATGCTCAAAATTATAACATATGGCTTTACAAAAAAACTTGTATGGGCAACTTATCTATTTTTTTATTTCAACTTGACACCTGAAAAGTTTAAATAATAGTAGCTTATTAGGTTACATAGAGCATACGACATTGTAAATAAACATCTTTAAACAAAAAAAAAATACTTAAAATAGGCCTACATGAAAGCATTAATTCAATTATTTTTCTTGTTGCCTTCAATTTGGTTCTGCACTATAGCCTAAAATAATAACGTAGTAGTTGAAGTTTCATGTAGCAGACTATTGAAAAACTTAGGGCCTACCTTCGAAATATCAGTGTTAGGTATTATCAAAGTCGTGCGACTCACAAAACTTAAAAAAAAAATTTGTCTGCATATTATTTTGTAGACTACATAGCAAAAATGTGCATTCTCACAACCTAAACGGAAATAATATATAAACAAAAAGAGTAAGTAATAAACAAACATGGGTAGGACTAATTTCCCAAATCAGCTTTAAATCTTTTGGTAACACAAATGATTAAACACATACACTTTAAAGGCCAGGAAATACATAGGCTGAAGTTTTCTCACTTTTTTTTGGGTAATTATGTAGGCCTACAGCATTTTTGCAGCTGACAGGCACAAAATATCACGTGGACTTCATATTAAGTGGAACCACTTACTTGCCGTACATATTATAAAAACACTGATTTTTTCGTACAAAAATAATTAAGTGAGTCGGCGACTTGAAAAAGCATGTTTACATATACACCCACAACAAGAACTGTGCAAATATAACACATATTCCGTTAAAATAAAAGTTAGGTAACATTTTTTTTATTGTCTGTAGCACTTTTCTCTGGAAGAATTACCTGCTTCTTACTTAGCGATTGTTTTTGTAGACATGCCACAATGCTGAAAAGCTGAACATTTTTCCAGTTCCCTCTTCCAAAACACGTCTTAAAATATTCCGTTGTCGTTGGCGATTACAGGCCATGTATTTCAATTCCTGCATTGCAATACATTAAATATATGCACAGAATTTATAACAACACCTTAAAAGAAAATAATTACAAACGCACAAGGTCACGAAACACGAACACACGAGAAACTTACGTAATGGCGTCCGTTGTTTTGGTTGCCGGTACAAGTCTGTTGATAACGCTGCGATTGTTTGTAAAATAGTTATAGAAATCACGCAGTTTGATTAGAATAAAATAGTTATCTGACTAATGCTGGATACATAACCGTGTTAGTATATTACGGTTCCTTCAAAGCGCTTGCTATTTTTCACGTATAATATACACTATTTTCAATGTCAGCGATGGACGTTAACCGATTTGTTGATCAGAGCTGCCACTACTGCTTCATCAGGTCATACGATCACGTCCTGTTGTTTTAAATGGTATGTTATTCTACCATGTGTTTGGCACGTGTTAAAAATATTGGTAGCATCGGCTGTTCGTACACACTAAAGTAAGTCTTTAGAACATGGCACTCATCTTAAAGGTACGGTAGTGATGAAGTCCCGATACAGCAATTTTTATGCAAACACACTTGACCTTGCCCAGAGTTACGAGTCGGCGAGTCGGGTGTATACAATAAGTTCCGTTTGTGATGTTCTGGACTACCAATCCCAATGATAGGAAAGCCCTTGGTAGTCTCTCCGTGCCCCGAGTTACAAAATCGCACGTGGTCGCAGTAACAAAAATAATAATTTATCCCCTCACGCACGGACAACAAAATCCCTTTGAATTCTCGCAGTGGAACTCAGTGCAACAGAACGTCCTGCACAACTCACTTTACCGGCTCACTGGGTCTGAATACTAGGTCTGTACCTTAACAAACCGTGTGAACAAATAGCCAAGGCCTTCATAAACAGAGGTTACCCAAAATCACTGGTACATGAACAAATACAGCGAGCCACTACAACTAGTGACGACTCAACCAAGCTTGGCAATTCTGAAATCCCCCTGGTTGTCCCATACCACGTAGGTCTGCACAAACTCAAAACAATACTGAACTGTGGGCACAAAATCCTGGCCTCCTCACCACTCACCCAAAACTTGCTCACTAAACCACCAAGGCTGGTATTCAATTGTCCCCCCAACCTCTGTAACAAACTGGTTCGCCCCAAACTGCCAGTCACTACCACATTGGATGATAGAACCACCCCCAGGGGTTCTCACCCTTGTAATAAACCATGCTGCGGCTCCTGTGCTATACATCAACCTTCCACATCATTCAATAGCAGACAGACAAACCAAACCTACCCCATACCGGGAAGCTACAACTGTGCAACTGAAAACCTCATCTACCAGCTACAGTGCACCCACTGCAATGCAGAGTATATCGGCCTAACCACCAACACTCTCAGACAGAGGATGAATGGCCACAGAGCTGATACCAAAAAAGCCATAGCTGGAGCGGAGGTTGATCCGCATGAGAAGCCAGTTGCTGTACATGCAGCACTTCACAACTCCAACTTTGATTCCTGTTATACAACCAGAGTGGTGAGGGCCCTACCACAGTTGAATAACAAAAACAAAGCAGAATTAAGACGCTGGAAACTGGCACATCAATACATCACAAAATCCAGACAGCCACCGGGCCATAACCTCGGATAACAAACCTTCATTTCAAACTTCCCGCCGTACCATAGTTCGCCCTCTGGCCGCTTGGTGTACTGATTACCAACCACCGCTGGACAATAGACTTCAGTGTGCCTCCATTCACCTGATGAAGCAGATGTAGTCTGTGAAACGTTGTGACCGCGCGTCCGCGCAGAAATGTGTTCGTCCTATGTGTGTGTGTTTCTATCTGCAAGTACCATCCTGTGAGTACTTGTGCACAACTCTTTCTGTTTTAATTGTAATTAGTAGCCTAGCGGCCTTTCCCACCATTGTCCTATTATAATCACAATATTGTTTTATGAAATATTAATTAAATTGGCAAACATGTTCTGAATAAAATAATGCCCCAGAAGACCCCACGGCAAATAAACTGGCATAACTGTATCACTTGAACTATGTCCTATTTTGGAACTCTATCGTCTGGGTCACAGGTAGGGTAAAATAAAAGGGAAGAGGGAGGGAGAGCTAAAAGAGATAGTATCTGTTTTTAGATGTGAATAGCTTGAATACAATGCTTTCTTCAAATTTTGACTTCTTTAACCAAAGCTTCATACCTCATCATCATTCAATGCCATTTCCAGCCTGCTGAAATGCCTCCATCATCCTCTGTCCTCCCACGATTTATTTCTATATTACTCTCCCAGTCGCTTCCTGTTATTTTCACTCCCTCCTTCACCTGTTTCTCCTATTTCTTTCTCAGGAGATCATTAGTTCCTCTTATACTGTACCTCAATTTTAGCATTTTCCTCTGTATCTTCTCACTGCTCCATCTGTTAACATGCCCATATACATGGGCACAACTCGAATTCTCATGGTCGGAAAGGGAAGGGGGGGCATAACTGCTGTTCTTATTTTCATCTTTAAGGAGATACAATGGTCACCACCTTGAATAGTATACCGTATTTCATTGCACAATCGTCGCCATCACATAATCGTCGCGTCTAATTTTTGAGATGACAGAAATTGTAAAAATACTTTCATTGCATAATCGTCGCACCACAGTGTTTAGTTTACGTTTCTGCATCAGAGATGTTAACTACGCTCAAGTACAACACTATTAGGACAAAATGGTTGCCGCAAGAATCAATTAAAGTTACTACCAAAATATTCCGTTGGAATGAAAGTGGAACATAGCGTTACTAGTTTAATAGTCCGCTATCTTGTGTGTTTGTCTTGCATGTGGACTTTCCTAACTGAACATAGTATATCTGTGACATCGCAAAATAAAAATGAAGTTTGTAAAAACTACAACGGTAATAAAACTGTAGCGTACTCGCAGAAGCCAAAAAACAAAAACTTCAAGCGAAACGGAACTTAAAAGTGCCGCCTATTTACATGTACCGGTAAATACTGCTAATCACGAAATGTGTTCCTACCAAATGTGCATTTTTAATTACGAAACTAACATAACTTCCTAGGTCTAGTAAGTTATATTAATTTAGTCATTGTTTCAGAGTTCATACATCAATAGTTCTGTCAAAAATATTGAGTTACTTTAATATAAATAAGGTTAATGACAAATAATGTTGGTTTAAAAAACTTTTTACCATGGGAATTTTCCTTGAATAATGGTCGCACCTTAGATTTTATGCATCCAATTTGGCAAAAAATATGTGACGATTATGCAATGAAATACGGTAGTTTTTCTTTCATAAAATTAATGTAAATTATATATTATTTTACTAAAATCAAGAACATGTAAAATTATTGTATGCAGACAGGTAGATTGTTTAAAGTTTGCCCCTGCTGCATGGCTTCTAGAAGGGGGTAGGGGGTTATATACCCTTCATCCCCCCTCTTCAGTTGTTGCACCCCTGGCCATAGAACATTATTTTTGCTTCGTCTATACTATCTGGTATTCTCTCTTACTACTTCACTCTTCAGTTTTTCTCTGATTCTCACAGCCATCATACTTCTAGAGACCTCTTAGTCAACACCCTCTCAAACTTCCTATTAAAAATTACTCAAAAAGACATTGTAATAGGTAACCACAATAAATTAGGTGATATAAAAGAAATGTTTTACCCATATAATTTACAAACATGCAGATTGTTTTTGTAAGACACTGATCATCACTCATTACAGTTATAAATACAGTAAATGAAAATCGTATGAGGAGGGTCCCTGAAGGCATGGAATCATAAATCCAATGCAGGCTTCTTAATGAACTTCTTGTGTAAGCATCTCCTGCTTCAAACGATAACATGAAATTAGGCCTTATAATGGAGGAGTGATGGAATGCGAAGGACGGAGGAAATGTGAGTACCCGAAAAATCCCGCCAGCCAATTGATGTGCCTGCAAAGTAACCCAACCAGCCGGGAATTCAACCCAGACCACTTTAATAAGAGGCAAGTGCTCTAGCTTGTGAGCCAACCGCAGCCCCACCCATGCAGTTTTGAATGTGTGTAGTATTTTAGAATGAAAAGATTTTTTTCTTACAAAAATAATTCAAAATTGTAAATGCAGTATTTTAGTATTTGACTACAACAAATAAAATTAAAAATAATTTTTGATAATTTTCAAAAAAATTGTTGTGTTTTGTACAGAGAAAGAAGTTTGAAATCAGAGCTAATAATTCACCTACCGGTGAAAAGTTTACATACTTCACCAGTAGTGACGAGAAGAGTAAGCATTTATTGTTCCTGTGCCGAGTCACACACCAGTTCAGCATGGCCATTCAACCACGCATGTGCGAGGTCCGTCGTAGGGAAGAAGAAGGTGTGTACATTAAAGTTTTGTTGTGTTAGCTTGCATAAGTTGACGACCACAGTTTTCTGAACTAACCTACTGTAAGTTCTATAAACACAAAAATTCTGTATAGGCCTACAGTGTAATGACCAATGTATAAAAGACCTTTTGTGCAAATGAAAACACAAGAACAATTGGGTAATAACAGTCTAGTTAACTAGGTGCTCCTACAGGAGATGATAAAAAATTTAAGTTTTTAATCTCCCATCCCTTTGAAATTTCTTCTGTGACACAGTTTGTATAGCAGAATCCCCTTGTGTGCATCAGTGAAAAATTAATGATGGTTAGGTAAGTAAATTATGCAGAACTTATTAAGAAGGTCTAATCAGAATAATCAGAAATCAAATACAGTAGATTCTCTATCCACCGTTTTTCATGGAACTGTCAAAAAATTTCAATACATGAGGGATTTCAATGGATGTGGTCTTAAAATGCTGTAAAATAAATTAATCGGCCCCAGAATGTGTTCTATGGATGCAGGTATTTCAATCCATTAGGTTTCAATACATACAGAATCCACTGTATCTCATTCCTATGTAATTTCAAATTATTTTATAAAGTTGTGACCATTTACATAATGTCATGCTTGATATGTGTGTATAGTGAGTCATGTTGTATTGTGTTACAGAGAGAAAGCGTTACCGTGACTGCTACATGTACTCTCGAAGTTTGGGTGGAGAGTTCTCATCGCTGGCGGGGAAAGTGTATAAAGGACATCCAAGTGAGCAGCGGATATCAGTGATCAGCAACACGTCATCAAACACGACATCAGGCATCGTGTCAGACCGTGTACAAAGCCTTGATGAGAGTGAGGATGACCTAGAGGATGTGGAGATCATGATCAACTCACCTCCTGCGCCATCTGTTGAGTCACTGGCTCTGGCACATCTCAGAGACACTGTGCCATCTCCAACTCTGGCACCTGGTGAGCTTTATCACTTAGCTGTTACACTCAGGACTGGATCCAGACAATTTTGTTAGGGGGGGCAATGTTTTTTCGAATATTATAGTAAGACGACAAGTAAAATGTTGGGTAAAAATTGTTAACACTGCTGCAATAATAATTTTGTTTTAGTAATTTTGAAATTGATTTTTTGCTATGCATAGATCTATACTTCAATATTATGTCACGAAACGAATGGCCCATTTAACAAACATGTGTAAATTATTATAATCTTCAAGCCGCAATTTTTTTTATTTGTCCTAACAATGAAAATACATGAATACTGTACCTAGATGCACACTGGTAGACACTCGCCCGTATTTTGTAAACAAACACTGGTACAGGTTAACAAATGTTACAAATACAGTCATACATGGAAAATAAATATTGGATAAGCACTCGGACCTAAATAAATACTGTTTTACAAATAAAGTTTCATCTTCATAACCTTACATGTAAACATATTATCCTTACGTAAAAATAAACTGCAATACGGCAATCGGCAAAGGTGCGGGCAAATACTACTGCCCTTAGACCTAAATGGTAAAGTGTTAAAAATCGGGGGCGAGCGTTAACGTAATTTATAAGTGGACGTGACGGGGTTGCGTCAATTTAATACTTTTTTTTTGTTATTTTCTGAAGTTTCCAAAAAATCCTTTCATTAAATTATTGTTTTCGTTATTTCCGAGTTCGTTTAATCGGAGCTTTACTGTACTGTAGTGTTCTTCTCATATATAAAGCTTACGAACACACGTTTAACAGTTTCTTAGAAAATAGAACTGTTCTAACATGGTGCAACACATTTAAAGTGCAGGTTGGGAAATTTCTGAGAAGTCAATAGCATAATTCAAGTCACTGGCTTAACTCACAATATAAACAGATGTACTGTACATATTTTTTAAAAATAATAAAATTATGTAATTTTAATGTTCCCAGACCACAAACACTTAAAAAATTTTAGACAAAAAAGTCTCTGCTGGAGGCCTGCTTCTTTTGGCATACCTTCTGTACTACATATTGCTGATAAAACTCGAGATGATCCGCCAATCCCAGCGTGGAATTGGAGTCACTCTTTACAAGGTCTTCAAAAATCTGCAGGGCATTAAGGCATGCCTCCCACCATGGCTTAGGTCTTTTTGTTTCCTTTTCTCTTTCCTCCCCCTCATTAGATGACTCGTTGGGTTGGAAGAAGTCGTCGTCGTCGTCATGTTTGCCCCAGACTGCAACCCTGTCTGCAGCACAAAAGTATTATTCAAAAGTGCAGTCTGCAGCAATTTGCTTCCACCTTGCCTCATCACGTGGTGAGTCGACGGTGAAACATGTGGAGACGTGGGGCAGGGGTTTGCTTGACGGTCCTGGATGTGGTTTGCTCGACGGTTCTGGCTGGGGTTCGCTCGACGGTCCTGGCTGGGGTTCGCTCGACGGTCCTGGCTGGGGTTCGCTCGACGGTCCTGGCTGGGGTTCGCTCGACGGTCCTGGCTGGGGTTCGCTCGACGGTCCTGGCTGGGGTTCGCTCGACGGTCCTGGCTGGGGTTCGCTCGACGGCCCTGGCTGGGGTTCGCTCGACTGTCCTGGCTGGGGTTGGCTCGACGACCCTGGTTGGGTCTCATAGGACTGGTCAAGTATATCTACATCGTCAGGGTTGTCGGCATCTTCATCATCTGCAGCAGCAGACAAAGGGAGGGCGGGGGCTTCGCCGACAATAGAGTGGGAATGGCACAAGCCGTTCTTCACTATGTCAGGTATGACTTTGTCCCATGCTGCGCAAAGTTCGTGCATGGCGTTAAATATACTCCACTTTTTAATTTTCCGCCTCAGGTCCAGATCCATTATTATGCTCGCCGTCCGTCTATTTGCATGCTGTGCTTTCATTGCCTTGATAATTCCCTGATCCAAAGGCTGAAGGACAGAGGTCGTGTTGGGCGGTAGAAATACTGGTTCAACGTTAGTCAGCTTTTCGTTGGACGGGGCAGTTGTTGACCCAGGGCACAACATGGCGATTGTTGCTACACATGCGGGAGTTGAACATGCGAACCCAGTTCTTAAACGACACAGATGTCATCCATGCCTTCTCATTGCTTTCATACTGGCACAGAAACAAGGCACATGAATGTCCTTTAAACACACATGGACTTACCGATCACTAGTGGCTTCAGTTTCTCACTGCCATCCATGTTACAACAAAGGAGGGCAGTGAGGCATACCTTACTCCTCTTCCCTGCCTTACATGTGTCCCTCTTTGCCGCAAGGAAGCATGTTGTAAAACATGGCAGTCTCGTCTGTGTTGTACACATCCCGTGGGTGGTAGCGCGACAAAATATTACGTAGCCCTGGAAGCCAATGGGGGAGTTGCATGAAATTTAAAATTAGTTGAAATGTATGTCATATTAATTATAAAGAAGAAATATGAACACAGCAAAACAAATTTTTCTTCTAAACACTTTTGTTTAGAAATGTGACATAAAATAAAATCATGAAAATAACAGCTGATGCGGCAGTGTCTGTGAATGGCTTTTGAGTGGTCCATGTCAACCGGTATGGAAACGTAAACACTCGTGTTCCTTCATCGGCGAAAACACAGAACGGCGGTGATAGGATGTATTAAATTATACAGTGTTTCGTGCATGTCGTAACGTATGATGGCATTGTCTGATAGATACGTTAAAGCCCAGTCTGATAATTTACCGAAGGTAGACGCATTTATGATATGCAGTTATCTAAAAATTAACTAATGCTACACTGTATCCAAAATGGTAGGCGCCAAGGCAGAACGGTAGGTTATAGTGACGTATACAACCGGACTTAATGTGATTTTCCTTTTCAAGATTACGGTAGTTTAAGTAAATGGTTGCTGTAATTTTTTAGGATAAGGAGACACTATTGATCACCGTGTAGTACTAGGACGTAGTTTCAGAATCTGTTGCTTATCCAGATTAGTGTTAATGCAAACTGTGGCGTAGGTCTATAGGTTTTTTGTGTAGTGTCAAATTGAACCAAACATTATTTACTAAATATTTCATTTGTTTACATCATGTTTATATATATCTCAAATAGTAACTATAGTCAGATTTAAAAAAAAAAAATGCTAGTACTAGGAAAGCTTGTTCAAGTGATTATCTAGAAAGGTAAATGTGGTTTTTTTTATAGTGTTGTGTTGGAAGTTGTTACTTCTTGGGTACCTCAGATATTTGGCGTTTTAGAGATTAATTCAAAAATCTCTTAGGAACGTAAGTTTCAACCCAAAATTTAAAAATATTAGGATGTGTAAGTTTTTGATTAGGTTGAGTTAGGTATCAAAACTATGAGTATCAGACATGCATGTTGGAATTCATTAAATTTTTTAATTCAATTGTATGGAGCTCATTTTAATGGTCAATGCCATACGGCTATGGAGAATGTCAATAGCTTACATAAACATAACATTTATAAATATATAGTAGACATACACAAAGTTGGCACATACAGTCGAACCCCGATTCTACGGGCACTAACGGTTCCCCAAAATTTGTCCGTACGAACCGATAGGACCAAATTGCGGCTTGAAAGGACCCCCCCTTCCCCCCCGGCCCGGACGTGACAGAGAATCAGAAGTTTCTTGAGGGTACAATAACGTTTTCAAGAGACTTATCTGAAAGCAGGTGTTCTTACACATATTATCTTAGTAGGTCAAAATATTCCGAGTAAATTAATACTCCATTTGTGTGTAAAAAATAAATAAGTAAATAAAATGACAAAAAACAAGAACGCAACGTCGCAATTAACTTTACGTGCACCGGGTAATATATGCAGTGTTTACTTATGCCTCTTGCAAATAAGACCTTTAAAAGTGTTTCAGGTTGATAAAGAATAATCATTCTGATAGGATGCTGCAATATAAACAAAATAATATCCGAAATGTACGTCAATAACTTCTAAACGTAAACGATTATAAACAAAGCATGTTGGTTTCTCTTTATGGGGCAGTAGTTGCATTCACGTCTTTTTTATGTATTAAGTTAACGTTTGTATAATGTGATAATATATTCTGACTTAAATTATACTTCATTTCTTCAAAAAATGATTATAAAGTAATTTAAAATAAATGAAAATATGTAGTGTAACGTCTCGTAACAACACGATACAACATACGTTTACATGTTTCTTGTGAGAAAATAAAGTATTTTATCTTACTTCCTGTGATAAAACATAGATTAGCGAAATTATCCAATACAATTATGAGCAAAATAATGTCCGTAAAATACGAACAAGTAAAATTAACGGTAAAATATTATAAAAATATACGGCCTCAGTGTAGCATGTAGGCCTAACTTGAAAATAGTGTGTATAAACGGGTCGTGATTATATTTGGCCTATTACAAAATTGTATGTAACCAATATATTTTGATGTGTACACATTCCACTTCAAAATTTTAATCAAAATCCAAATCGCAGTCTGTGAAGAAAAGCAAAAATCGAAAACGTACACATAGCAAGTATTCCTTAGGATGAATGGTGCCGTTGCGTCTTTGCTACGCGAGGGGGAAAAAGAGGAGGAAAATGGCGGAGTTACAATTTTTTTTTCACTTATGACGCCCACCCAGTGCCGACATTGGCTGGCAGCAGCAGCGATGGACGGAGCATGAGCTATGATGAGCAGCACAGACGTTGCCAGAAAGAGAGAGAAAGAGGTAGAGCGAGCGAGAGAGAAGCTGATGCCGCTCTGAGAAACAGCTGGCGGCAGGTCAGTGACCTACCTCGCGCTCTGCGGCGTACGTAATGAATTTTTGCCATTTTCATTGTGAAACACATTATTTGAGGGCTGAGCTCTTACACCTAGGGTGTATTGTGTAAGGTACTTGGCCTACACACCCTATTTAATTTTTCCAAATGTGTTTGTTGTGCGGAATTGTAGCTTCATGTTGGCATAAACGTAACGTAACCATAATCTTAACTTCCGTAACTTTGAAATATGTTTGTACGTAGTTTCGGCATCGGCATAGATCTAATGGGATCCTGAGATGCTTCATGGAGCACTAGCTATAATGGAAGTGTGTAGGTTAGATGTCGCCCGGTGCTTGGGAAGCCTGGCTTGCCGAGTGTAGTGCGTCGAGATCACCGAGTGTTAGAATTAAGAAAGGACATGTGAGTAGTATCTAAGTTGCAGAGCCGGGACTTAACACCTTAATGTTGGTGTAGACCAAGGCAGGCGTACAGCAGAACACTTTCAGTTAAGCGAGATGTAATTTCCTCAATAACTTATGTGTTGAACCTATTAATTTACGAGCGGTGGGCTGAACCATAAATACGAGAAATTTCTGTTAACAATTTGAGTGTAATGTGTGACAGGCGAGAGCATTCAGGGCTAAGGAAAGTGTAATCGTGTATGTGGAATCATTTGTTATTGTTTTCATTGAAGGGGGAAGCCATCTTGTAACTTTTCCTTCTTGTTAGTTGCCCAGAGATATGTACAGTCTCAAGGATCGCAGAGCGCGACGGAGTTGTGTCAGTAGAGACTGGGATAATGTGTTTTCTCAGATGGAACGATCATTTCAATGAGTTTAGGAATGCTCTCGGTAGGTAGAGTGTTAACCTATGGAGATCGTGCTGTGGTGTGCCATCTCTGGGCACTTCCGGAGAGAAGTGAGGAGGATGCTGGGAGTCCAGCATCCCGGATGTTTTCTTTCTTAGCTATCTGGATGTCGAAGTGATCAGACGCGTGCGGGGAGAGCTCCCGTGGGCGCATGTGCCATGGAGATCCTTTAACATCGGGGATATAGCATTCGGTTTTCTGGTAACGTTAGCCATCATGCTGCGCAAATAATAATATTATTCCGAATTTAGCTTTTCGTTTCGCAGTATAAATTAGATGTAGGCTTGAGGTGAGAGCCTACCGCGGGTGTTGTACAGGGATCTGTAATGGTGTTGTTGAGATTGAATCTGTGAATACAATAAACATTGTGCAGCCGAATGGTACTTTTATCATTTATTGGTAATAACGATCTTTGTGTATCCCTAACGAGGTAAATATTGGTTTTCGCTCTTCTCTTCTCGTATCCACGACACTGAGGTAAGAACTTGTGACTCTACCACTGAAATTACAGCTAGTCGAGGGCATGTTAAATCTAATATAATTCTACGGGCGAATTACCGAGGGTGCGTTTGTGGGAGCACGTGGTCGGCGTGAGCGCAACGAACTGCAGTATGTTTGTGAAGGGGAGCAGTGCCACCACAATTGCTTATACATATTGCGACTTACGACGACGTTTTAATAGATCTCTGCGACTGATTTTCAATTACTAAAATTTTTATTTTTTCCATTTAATTTTTTTATTGTTTGCGTAAATCTGTACGTACAAGCGAAGTGTACGTATGAACCGAGTGCCGTACGAGCGGAGTTTTACTGTATTTAATTATGTCAATATTGTGGTGCTACACTTAATACACATCTGCCTCTAATCTCCCTGGGGTTCGTTTATTGGTTCGCTCGGCTAGCTGGCTCAGTTCAGCGGTAGATACACAAGTCTTCTCTCTTCGCCGTGGGCTCGAGACGGCAAGAAACGGAAAAACTCACTAAATATTCATGCAGCCATGCTGGCACAAGGATAACTGCACTAAATAAATAGCAAAATCAGACTTTGGAGGCAAGATGTTTACTTAACCATCGGATACGTTTTACACACTTACAATCTCCAATACAACACCGGCGCGGTGGGCTTTCACCTCAACTTCGTTAA